>JBBDGT010000095.1:0-41322 GCA_037306005.1 Rhinophrynus dorsalis | reverse complement strand
ATAGTGAGTGAGAGATCTGTGTCTGTACCAGTTACTAGTAGTGAAATGTGACTTTCTCTTCAGGTGATAGTGAGTGAGAGATCTGTGTGTGTACCAGTTACTAGTAGTGAAATGTGACTGTCTCTTCAGGTGATAGTGAGTGAGAGATCTGTGTCTGTACCAGTTACTAGTAGTGAAATGTGACTGTCTCTCTTCAGGTGATGGTGAGTGAGAGATCTGTGTCTGTACCAGTTACTAGTAGTGAAATGTGACTGTCTCTTCAGGTGATAGTGAGTGAGAGATCTGTGTCTGTACCAGTTACTAGTAGTGAAATGTGACTGTCTCTCTTCAGGTGATAGTGAGTGAGAGATCTGTGTGTGTACCAGTTACTAGTAGTGAAATGTGACTGTCTCTTCAGGTGATGGTGAGTGAGAGATCTGTGTCTGTACCAGTTACTAGTAGTGAAATGTGACTGTCTCTTCAGGTGATAGTGAGTGAGAGATCTGTGTCTATACCAGTTACTAGTAGTGAAATGTGACTGTCTCTTCAGGTGATAGTGAGTGAGAGATCTGTGTCTGTACCAGTTACTAGTAGTGAAATGTGACTGTCTCTTCAGGTGATAGTGAGTGAGAGATCTGTGTCTGTACCAGTTACTAGTAGTGAAATGTGACTGTCTCTCTTCAGGTGATAGTGAGTGAGAGATCTGTGTCTATACCAGTTACTAGTAGTGAAATGTGACTGTCTCTTCAGGTGATAGTGAGTGAGAGATCTGTGTCTGTACCAGTTACTAGTAGTGAAATGTGACTGTCTCTCTTCAAGTGATAGTGAGTGAGAGATCTGTGTCTGTACCAGTTACTAGTAGTGAAATGTGACTGTCTCTTCAGGTGATAGTGAGTGAGAGATCTGTGTCTGTACCAGTTACTAGTAGTGAAATGTGACTGTCTCTTCAGGTGATAGTGAGTGAGAGATCTACGTCTGTACCAGTTACTATTAGTGATATGTGACTGTCTCTTCAGGTGATACTGAGTGAGAGATCTGTGTGTGTACCAGTTACTAGTAGTGAAATGTGACTGTCTCTTCAGGTGATGGTGAATGAGAGATCTGTGTGTGTACCAGTTACTAGTAGTGAAATGTGACTGTCTCTTCAGGTGATAGTGAGAGATCTGTGTCTGTACCAGTTACTAGTAGTGAAATGTGACTGTCTCTTCAGGTGATAGTGAGTGAGAGATCTACGTCTGTACCAGTTACTAGTAGTGAAATGTGACTGTCTCTTCAGGTGATAGTGAGTGAGAGATCTGTGTCTGTACCAGTTACTAGTGGTGAAATGTGACTGTCTCTTCAGGTGATAGTGAGTGAGAGATCTGTGTCTGTACCAGTTACTAGTAGTGAAATGTGACTGTCTCTTCAGGTGATAGTGAGTGAGAGATCTGTGTCTGTACCAGTTACTAGTAGTGAAATGTGACTGTCTCTTCAGGTGATAGTGAGTGAGAGATCTGTGTCTGTACCAGTTACTAGTAGTGAAATGTGACTGTCTCTTCAGGTGATAGTGAGTGAGAGATCTGTGTCTGTACCAGTTACTAGTAGTGAAATGTGACTGTCTCTTCAGGTGATAGTGAGTGAGAGATCTGTGTCTGTAGCAGTTACTAGAAGTGAAATGTGACTGTCTCTTCAGGTGATAGTGAGTGAGAGATCTGTGTCTGTACCAGTTACTAGTAGTGAAATGTGACTGTCTCTTCAGGTGATAGTGAGTGAGAGATCTGTGTCTGTACCAGTTACTAGTAGTGAAATGTGACTGTCTCTCTTCAGGTGATAGTGAGTGAGAGATCTGTGTCTGTACCAGTTACTAGTAGTGAAATGTGACTGTCTCTTCAGGTGATAGTGAGTGAGAGATCTGTGTCTGTACCAGTTACTAGTAGTGAAATGTGACTGTCTCTTCAGGTGATAGTGAGTGAGAGATCTGTGTATGTGCCAGTTACTAGTAGTGAAATGTGACTGTCTCTTCAGGTGATAGTGAGTGAGAGATCTGTGTCTGTACCAGTTACTAGTAGTGAAATGTGACTGTCTCTTCAGGTGATAGTGAGTGAGAGATCTGTGTCTGTACCAGTTACTAGTAGTGAAATGTGACTGTCTCTTCAGGTGATAGTGAGTGAGAGATCTGTGTCTGTACCAGTTACTAGTAGTGAAATGTGACTGTCTCTTCAGGTGATAGTGAGTGAGAGATCTGTGTGTGTACCAGTTACTAGTAGTGAAATGTGACTGTCTCTTCAGGTGATGGTGAGTGAGAGATCTGTGTGTGTACCAGTTACTAGTAGTGAAATGTGACTGTCTCTCTTCAAGTGATAGTGAGTGAGAGATCTGTGTGTGTACCAGTTACTAGTAGTGAAATGTGACTGTCTCTCTTCAAGTGATAGTGAGTGAGAGATCTGTGTCTGTACCAGTTACTAGTAGTGAAATGTGACTGTCTCTTCAGGTGATAGTGAGTGAGAGATCTGTGTCTATACCAGTTACTAGTAGTGAAATGTGACTGTCTCTTCAGGTGATAGTGAGTGAGAGATCTGTGTGTGTACCAGTTACTAGTAGTGAAATGTGACTGTCTCTTCAGGTGATAGTGAGTGAGAGATCTGTGTCTGTACCAGTTACTAGTAGTGAAATGTGACTGTCTCTTCAGGTGATAGTGAGTGAGAGATCTGTGTCTGTACCAGTTACTAGTAGTGAAATGTGACTGTCTCTTCAGGTGATAGTGAGTGAGAGATCTGTGTCTGTACCAGTTACTAGTAGTGAAATGTGACTGTCTCTTCAGGTGATGGTGAGTGAGAGATCTGTGTCTGTACCAGTTACTAGTAGTGAAATGTGACTGTCTCTTCAGGTGATAGTGAGTGAGAGATCTGTGTGTGTACCAGTTACTAGTAGTGAAATGTGACTGTCTCTTCAGGTGATAGTGAGAGATCTGTGTCTGTACCAGTTACTAGTAGTGAAATGTGACTGTCTCTCTTCAGGTGATAGTGAGTGAGAGATCTGTGTGTGTACCAGTTACTAGTAGTGAAATGTGACTGTCTCTTCAGGTGATAGTGAGTGAGAGATCTGTGTGTGTACCAGTTACTAGTAGTGAAATGTGACTGTCTCTCTTCAGGTGATAGTGAGTGAGAGATCTGTGTCTATACCAGTTACTAGTAGTGGAATGTGACTGTCTCTTCAGGTGATAGTGAGTGAGAGATCTGTGTCTGTACCAGTTACTAGTAGTGACATGTGACTGTCTCTTCAGGTGATGGTGAGTGAGAGATCTGTGTGTGTACCAGTTACTAGTAGTGAAATGTGACTGTCTCTTCAGGTGATAGTGAGTGAGAGATCTGTGTGTGTACCAGTTACTAGTAGTGAAATGTGACTGTCTCTTCAGGTGATAGTGAGTGAGAGATCTGTGTCTGTAACAGTTACTAGTAGTGAAATGTGACTGTCTCTTCAGGTGATAGTGAGTGAGAGATCTGTGTCTGTACCAGTTACTAGCAGTGAAATGTGACTGTCTCTTCAGGTGATGGTGAGTGAGAGATCTGTGTCTGTACCAGTTACTAGTAGTGAAATGTGACTGTCTCTTCAGGTGATAGTGAGTGAGAGATCTGTGTCTGTAACAGTTACTAGTAGTGAAATGTGACTGTCTCTTCAGGTGATAGTGAGTGAGAGATCTGTGTCTGTACCAGTTACTAGTAGTGAAATGTGACTGTCTCTTCAGGTGATAGTGAGTGAGAGATCTGTGTGTGTACCAGTTACTAGTAGTGAAATGTGACTGTCTCTTCAGGTGATGGTGAGTGAGAGATCTGTGTCTGTACCAGTTACTAGTAGTGAAATGTGACTGTCTCTTCAGGTGATAGTGAGTGAGAGATCTGTGTCTGTACCAGTTACTAGTAGTGATATGTGACTGTCTCTTCAGGTGATGGTGAGTGAGAGATCTGTGTCTGTACCAGTTACTAGTAGTGAAATGTGACTGTCTCTTCAGGTGATAGTGAGTGAGAGATCTGTGTGTGTACCAGTTACTAGTAGTGAAATGTGACTGTCTCTTCAGGTGATAGTGAGTGAGAGATCTGTGTCTGTACCAGTTACTAGTAGTGAAATGTGACTGTCTCTTCAGGTGATAGTGAGTGAGAGATCTGTGTCTGTACCAGTTACTAGTAGTGAAATGTGACTGTCTCTTCAGGTGATAGTGAGTGAGAGATCTGTGTCTATACCAGTTACTAGTAGTGAAATGTGACTGTCTCTTCAGGTGATGGTGAGTGAGAGATCTGTGTCTGTACCAGTTACTAGTAGTGAAATGTGACTGTCTCTTCAGGTGATGGTGAGTGAGAGATCTGTGTCTATACCAGTTACTAGTAGTGATATGTGACTGTCTCTTCAGGTGATGGTGAGTGAGAGATCTGTGTCTGTACCAGTTACTAGTAGTGAAATGTGACTGTCTCTTCAGGTGATGGTGAGTGAGAGATCTGTGTATGTGCCAGTTACTATTAGTGAAATGTGACTGTCTCTTCAAGTGATGGTGAGTGAGAGATCTGTGTCTGTACCAGTTACTAGTAGTGAAATGTGACTGTCTCTTCAGGTGATAGTGAGTGAGAGATCTGTGTCTGTACCAGTTACTAGTAGTGAAATGTGACTGTCTCTTCAGGTGATAGTGAGTGAGAGATCTGTGTCTGTACCAGTTACTAGTAGTGAAATGTGACTGTCTCTTCAGGTGATAGTGAGTGAGAGATCTATGTCTGTACCAGTTACTAGTAGTGAAATGTGACTGTCTCTTCAGGTGATAGTGAGTGAGAGATCTGTGTCTATACCAGTTACTAGTAGTGAAATGTGACTGTCTCTTCAGGTGATAGTGAGTGAGAGATCTGTGTGTGTACCAGTTACTAGTAGTGAAATGTGACTGTCTCTTCAGGTGATAGTGAGTGAGAGATCTGTGTCTATACCAGTTACTAGTAGTGAAATGTGACTGTCTCTTCAGGTGATAGTGAGTGAGAGATCTGTGTGTGTACCAGTTACTAGTAGTGAAATGTGACTGTCTCTTCAGGTGATAGTGAGTGAGAGATCTGTGTCTGTACCAGTTACTAGTAGTGAAATGTGACTGTCTCTCTTCAGGTGATAGTGAGTGAGAGATCTGTGTCTATACCAGTTACTAGTAGTGAAATGTGACTGTCTCTTCAGGTGATAGTGGGTGAGAGATCTGTGTCTGTACCAGTTACTAGTAGTGAAATGTAACTGTCTCTTCAGGTGATAGTGAGTGAGAGATCTGTGTCTGTACCAGTTACTAGTATTGAAATGTGACTGTCTGTTCAGGTGATAGTGAGTGAGAGATCTGTGTCTGTACCAGTTACTAGTAGTGAAATGTGACTGTCTCTCTTCAGGTGATAGTGAGTGAGAGATCTGTGTCTGTACCAGTTACTAGTAGTGAAATGTGACTGTCTCTTCAGGTGATAGTGAGTGAGAGATCTGTGTCTATACCAGTTACTAGTAGTGAAATGCGGCTGTCTCTTCAGGTGATAGTGAGTGAGAGATCTGTGTCTGTACCAGTTACTAGTAGTGAAATGTGACTGTCTCTTCAGGTGATAGTGAGTGAGAGATCTGTGTGTGTACCAGTTACTAGTAGTGAAATGTGACTGTCTCTTCAGATGATAGTGAGTGAGAGATCTGTGTCTGTACCAGTTACTAGTAGTGAAATGTGACTGTCTCTTCAGGTGATAGTGAGTGAGAGATCTGTGTCTGTACCAGTTACTAGTAGTGAAATGTGACTGTCTCTTCAGGTGATAGTGAGTGAGAGATCTGTGTGTGTACCAGTTACTAGTAGTGAAATGTGACTGTCTCTTCAGATGATAGTGAGTGAGAGATCTGTGTCTGTACCAGTTACTAGTAGTGAAATGTGACTGTCTCTTCAGGTGATAGTGAGTGAGAGATCTGTGTCTGTACCAGTTACTAGTAGTGAAATGTGACTGTCTCTCTTCAGGTGATAGTGAGTGAGAGATCTGTGTCTGTACCAGTTACTAGTAGTGAAATGTGACTGTCTCTTCAGGTGATAGTGAGTGAGAGATCTGTGTCTATACCAGTTACTAGTAGTGAAATGCAGCTGTCTCTTCAGGTGATAGTGAGTGAGAGATCTGTGTCTGTACCAGTTACTAGTAGTGAAATGTGACTGTCTCTTCAGGTGATAGTGAGTGAGAGATCTGTGTGTGTACCAGTTACTAGTAGTGAAATGTGACTGTCTCTTCAGATGATAGTGAGTGAGAGATCTGTGTCTGTACCAGTTACTAGTAGTGAAATGTGACTGTCTCTTCAGGTGATAGTGAGTGAGAGATCTGTGTCTGTACCAGTTACTAGTAGTGAAATGTGACTGTCTCTTCAGGTGATAGTGAGTGAGAGATCTGTGTCTGTACCAGTTACTAGTAGTGAAATGTGACTGTCTCTTCAGGTGATAGTGAGTGAGAGATCTGTGTCTGTACCAGTTACTAGTAGTGAAATGTGACTGTCTCTTCAGGTGATAGTGAGTGAGAGATCTGTGTCTGTACCAGTTACTAGTAGTGAAATGTGACTGTCTCTTCAGGTGATAGTGAGTGAGAGATCTGTGTCTGTACCAGTTACTAGTAGTGAAATGTGACTGTCTCTTCAGGTGATAGTGAGTGAGAGATCTGTGTCTGTACCAGTTACTAGTAGTGAAATGTGACTGTCTCTTCAGATGATAGTGAGTGAGAGATCTGTGTCTGTACCAGTTACTAGTAGTGAAATGTGACTGTCTCTTCAGGTGATAGTGAGTGAGAGATCTGTGTCTACACCAGTTACTAGTAGTGAAATGTGACTGTCTCTTCAGGTGATAGTGAGTGAGAGATCTGTGTCTGTACCAGTTACTAGTAGTGAAATGTGACTGTCTCTTCAGGTGATAGTGAGTGAGAGATCTGTGTCTACACCAGTTACTAGTAGTGAAATGTGACTGTCTCTTCAGGTGATAGTGAGTGAGAGATCTGTGTCTGTACCAGTTACTAGTAGTGAAATGTGACTGTCTCTTCAGGTGATAGTGAGTGAGAGATCTGTGTCTACACCAGTTACTAGTAGTGAAATGTGACTGTCTCTTCAGGTGATAGTGAGTGAGAGATCTGTGTCTACACCAGTTACTAGTAGTGAAATGTGACTGTCTCTTCAGGTGATAGTGAGTGAGAGATCTGTGTCTGTACCAGTTACTAGTAGTGAAATGTGACTGTCTCTTCAGGTGATGGTGAGTGAGAGATCTGTGTCTGTACCAGTTACTAGTAGTGAAATGTGACTGTCTCTTCAGGTGATGGTGAGTGAGAGATCTGTGTCTGTACCAGTTACTAGTAGTGAAATGTGACTGTCTCTTCAGGTGATAGTGAGTGAGAGATCTGTGTCTGTACCAGTTACTAGTAGTGAAATGTGACTGTCTCTTCAGGTGATAGTGAGTGAGAGATCTGTGTGTGTACCAGTTACTAGTAGTGAAATGTGTCTGTCTCTTCAGGTGATAGTGAGTGAGAGATCTGTGTCTGTACCAGTTACTAGTAGTGAAATGTGACTGTCTCTTCAGGTGATAGTGAGTGAGAGATCTGTGTGTGTACCAGTTACTAGTAGTGAAATGTGACTGTCTCTTCAGGTGATGGTGAGTGAGAGATCTGTGTCTGTACCAGTTACTAGTAGTGAAATGTGACTGTCTCTTCAGGTGATAGTGAGTGAGAGATCTATGTCTGTACCAGTTACTAGTAGTGAAATGTGACTGTCTCTCTTCAGGTGATAGTGAGTGAGAGATCTGTGTCTGTACCAGTTACTAGTAGTGAAATGTGACTGTCTCTTCAGGTGATAGTGAGTGAGAGATCTGTGTGTGTACCAGTTACTAGTAGTGAAATGTGTCTGTCTCTTCAGGTGATAGTGAGTGAGAGATCTGTGTGTGTACCAGTTACTAGTAGTGAAATGTGTCTGTCTCTTCAGGTGATAGTGAGTGAGAGATCTGTGTCTACACCAGTTACTAGTAGTGAAATGTGACTGTCTCTTCAGGTGATAGTGAGTGAGAGATCTGTGTGTGTACCAGTTACTAGTAGTGAAATGTGTCTGTCTCTTCAGGTGATAGTGAGTGAGAGATCTGTGTCTGTACCAGTTACTAGTAGTGAAATGTGACTGTCTCTTCAGGTGATAGTGAGTGAGAGATCTGTGTCTGTACCAGTTACTAGTAGTGAAATGTGACTGTCTCTTCAGGTGATAGTGAGTGAGAGATCTGTGTCTGTACCAGTTACTAGTAGTGAAATGTGACTGTCTCTTCAGGTGATAGTGAGTGAGAGATCTGTGTCTGTACCAGTTACTAGTAGTGAAATGTGACTGTCTCTTCAGGTGATAGTGAGTGAGAGATCTGTGTCTGTACCAGTTACTAGTAGTGAAATGTGTCTGTCTCTTCAGGTGATAGTGAGTGAGAGATCTGTGTCTACACCAGTTACTAGTAGTGAAATGTGACTGTCTCCTCAGGTGATAGTGAGTGAGAGATCTGTGTCTGTACCAGTTACTAGTAGTGAAATGTGACTGTCTCTTCAGGTGATAGCGAGTGAGAGATCTGTGTCTGTACCAGTTACTAGTAGTGAAATGTGACTGTCTCTTCAGGTGATAGTGAGTGAGAGATCTGTGTCTGTACCAGTTACTAGTAGTGAAATGTGACTGTCTCCTCAGGTGATGGTGAGTGAGAGATCTGTGTCTGTACCAGTTACTAGTAGTGATATGTGACTGTCTCTTCAGGTGATAGTGAGTGAGAGATCTGTGTCTGTACCAGTTACTAGTAGTGAAATGTGACTGTCTCTTCAGGTGATGGTCGGTGATAATTCTCCATGTCTCTTTCGATGTATTTGTGGTCAGTTTTTGAGTCATCCGGATGCTGTTGTTTTCATGTAACACATTTGTATTATTAATAACCCAATTACATATTTCTGAGAAGAGAATATAGGTTACTGGACATAAAGAGGAAACTGTGGTTTTGGCCATAATTGGCTGTTTCTTTACACACAGTTTACACACTTTATACTTCAGTCTCTACTCACTGGATGTGTGTTGGACCCATGGAGAACTCTGTGAGATCAGTCACAGGGGGCTGTACCAACGAGATCCAAACAGGTAAATACAATTACACCGTCCTCATTATAATGTACAATATATAATGTGATATGAGGTATATAGTAAAGCATACAATATAATGTGCAATATATATATAAATATGTATATATATAGAATATAATAAAGTATATTATGTACAATATATAATGGGATCTGCATTATATAGTATACAATATAATGTACAGTATATAATGTTATCTGTAGTATGTAGTATATGATAGATATATATAGAGAGATATGATATATATATAGAGAGAGATGTGTTAGATATATATAGAGAGATATGATAGATAGAGAGAGATATAGATATATATATAGAGAGATATGATAGATATAGAGCGAGATATGATAGATAGATAGATAGATATATAGAGAGATATGATAGATAAAGAGAGATATAGATATATATAAAGAAAGATATGATATATGTATACAGATAGATAGATAGATAGATAGATAGATAGATAGATAGATAGATATGAGATAGATAGATAGATAGATAGATAGATAGATAGAGTGATATGATAGATATAGAGAGAGATAGATTAGATAGATAGATAGATAGATAGATAGATAGATAGATAGATAGATATGAGATAGATAGATAGATAGATAGATAGATATGAGATAGATTGATATGAGATAGATAGATAGATAGATAGATAGATAGATAGATAGATAGAGCGATATGATAGATATATAGAGAGAGAGATTAGTTAGATAGATAGATATGATAGATAGATAGACAGATAGATAGATAGATAGATAGATAGATAGATAGATAAATATGAGATATATAGATAGATAGATAGATAGATAGATAGATAGATAGATAGATATGAGATATATAGATAGATAGATAGATAGATAGATAGATAGATAGATAGATAGATAAATAGATAGATAGATAGATAGATAGATAGATAGATAGATAGATAGGAGATATACATAGATAGATAGATAGATAGATAGATAGATAGATAGATAGATAGATAGATAGATAGATAGATAGATAGGAGAGATAGATAGATAGATAGATAGATAGATAGATAGATAGATAGATAGATAGATAGATAGATAGATAGATAGATAGGAAAGATAGATAGATAGATAGATAGATAGATAGATAGATAGATAGATAGATAGAGTGATATGATAGATATAGAGAGAGATAGATTAGATAGATAGATAGATAGATAGATAGATAGATAGATAGATATGAGATAGATAGATAGATAGATAGATAGATAGATAGATAGATAGATAGATATGAGATAGATAGGCATGAGATACATAGATATGAGATAGATAGATAGATAGATAGATAGATAGATAGATAGATAGATAGATAGATAGATAAATAGATAGATATAGAGAGAGATAGATTAGATAGATAGATAGATAGATAGATAGATAGATAGATAGATAGATAGATAGATATGAGATAGATAGATAGATAGATAGATAGATAGATAGATATGAGATAGATTGATATGAGATTGAGATAGATAGATAGATAGATAGATAGATAGATAGATAGATATGAGATAGATAGATATGAGATAGATAGATAGATAGATAGATAGATAGATAGATATGAGATAGATAGATAGATAGATAGATAGATAGATAGATAGAGCGATATGATAGATATAGAGAGAGAGAGATTAGTTAGATAGATAGATATGATAGAGAGATAGATAGAGAGATAGATAGATAGATAGATAGATAGATAGATAGATAGATATGAGATAGATGATAGATATGAGATATATAGATAGATAGATAGATAGATAGATAGATAGATAGATAGATAGATAGATAGATATGAGATAGATAGATATGAGATACATAGATATGAGATAGATAGATAGATAGATAGATAGATAGATAGATAGATAGATATGAGATAGATAGATAGATAGATAGATAGATAGATAGATAGATAGATAGATAGATAGGAGAGATAGATAGATAGATAGATAGATAGATAGATAGATAGATAGATAGATAGATAGATAGGAGATATAGATAGATAGATAGATAGATAGATAGATAGATAGATAGATAGATAGATAGATAGATAGATATGAGATAGAATGATATGAGATAGATATATAAATATATTGTAAAAGTTTTGTGAGACACTCAGACCAGTAGGTTAGAATAAAACACAGTTTTATTAAAAGACAAGAAAGGCTGCCCTCTAGAGGCAGTACAGAATGACTGGAAATAGACAAGGAAGTACAGATGCCCTCTCAGGCCCAGTATACAGGGAAAATAATATATACTGTCACAGGACAGGCATAAGCAAGCATACAGGGTACACAAGGGTTAAAGTTCATAGCAAGCAATCAGTCTCTGTTTGACAACACCCATAAGATGGTAAAGGAGCGATATTGTGGTGCTAGATGTGAGAGCACCAGTAAATAGAGCAGGACAGAGACTACTGCTTAAGCTGAGCAGGGAACTGAGGCCACAATACTCTGCAAGAGCTGGCACACGTTGAGCCGTGAGCACCCGACCGGTGCTGTAAGCATAGATATTTGTACTGCAAGAGCTTTGGAGCTTGGAGCCACTAGCACCCAACCAGTTAACGGAGACCAAGTGCACTGCAAGAGATGAGATGTTAAGAGCCAATAGCACCCAACCAGTGCGTTAACGGAGACCAAATACACTGAGAGAGCTGAGGAATATAGAGCCAATAGCACCCACCCGGTGCTGTAACGGTAACCAACTGCACTGCAAGAGCTGAGGAGTATAGAGTCAATAGCACCCACCCGGTGCTGTAACAGTAACCAACTACACTGCAAGAGCTGAGGTGTATAGAACCAATAGCACCCACCCGGTGCTGTAACAGTAACCAACTACACTGCAAGAGCTGAGGTGTATAGAGCCAATAGCATCCACCCGGTGCTGTAACAGTAACCAACTACACTGCAAGAGCTGAGGAGTATAGAGCCAATAGCATCCACCCAGTGCTGTAACCGTGACCAACTACACTGCAAGAGCTGAGGTGTATGGAGCCAATAGCATCGAACCGGTGCGGTAACGACACTACTGCGCACAGCAAGTGTTACCGGATGTGTAATGTTAATCGGAGGCCACCATGCTCTGCAAGTGTTAACGGGAGGCTCTTTGTAACGGAGACAACAATGCTCTGCAAGTGTAAGCGGAAGACTCAGGGTTAACGGAGGCAACGGTGCTCTGCAAGTGTGAACGGAAGGCTCAATGCAACTGAGGCAACAATGCTCTGCAAGTGTTAACGGAGGCTCAGTGAACGGAGGCCACTGTGCTCTGCAAGTGTTAATGGAGGCTCAGTATAAAGGAGGCAACAGTGTTCAGCAAGAATAAACGGGAAGGCCCAGTGAATCGGAGGCAACAACTCTGTCAGTCCTGTAATCAGCACAGCGGAAGTCAGAATGTCGCCCAAGCGACATAGGATCAGGATCTCAGCAGGAACACAGGCAGGGTCGTCAACGTAGCCGGGTCAGGTCACGGAGCAGGAACGTCAGCCAGACCGGGTCAAATCACGGAGCAGGATCGTCAGACTAGCCAGGTCAGATTACGGAGCAGGAACGTCAGCCAGAGCCGGGTCAAATCACGGAGCAGGAACCAAGGAGAGTAGTCAGACGGGCCAAGTCGGTACACAGGAATGCAGGAACACAGCTACACAGCAACACTGGTACAGGAACACCACGAAAGGGCACCTGACAGGCGCCAAAGGCCCGGTATAAAAAGGCCATACTGGGCGGGTCAAACAAGCTCAGCCAATGGAAGCGCACCACAGCAAAGAGTGACAGCAAAGATCACGGGATCTGTGATAGATATGTTAGAGAGAGATAGAGAGAGATAGAGTGAGAGATAGAGATAGAGAGAGATAGAGAGAGATAGAGTTAGAGATAGAGAGATATGATAGGGATAGAGAGACAGAGATAGAGAGAAATAGAGAGAGCGAGACAGATTATATATATATATGAGAGAAAGAGAGAGAGATAGAGAGAGAAAGAGATAGAGACAGATTATGTATATATATACATATATATATATATATATATATACAAGCAAAATGGCCATGGCGTTGCACCTTTGGGTGCTTCAGGGTTATTCATCACATTTTTGTCTATGTAGATGTAATAAATATGCAGGTAAGTGTAGTGCACATGTATTCAATGTACATACACACACGCCTGCATATTTATTATGTGTACATATACAGCAATGTGATGACTACCCCTAAAGCATGCAAAGGACTTAATCCCCACCGGCAACGCCGTGGCCATTTTGCTAGTTTTTTTTATATAATATATTAATTCATATATTTAGGTTTGCAGCTGGAGGCTTGGTTGTGTTTGTGAATAAATATTTAGTTTTATATTTGGTATGAATGTCTTGCTTATAGGGTATTTTGGAATTGTCCGTCTATTATTGTGTAGACACTTGATGCGTTGTGAAATATATGTAGAGTTGGAGGAACAAAATGTGTGTAAATGGAGGTATTTTTGCATGTGATAGAGTTATGGGCCATCTGTTCAGGTGTTAGATAGGGGATAGCAGTGGTCAGCAGAATATACAGTGTATATGTATTAAAAAGGTGTTTAACATGCACACTGCAATGCATAAATACAGATTCCTAGTCCGGCAGTTGATAAAATCACGAAGAACTAGATTTTTACCAGTCACCGGACTACGAATCTGTTTAGAAGGAGAAATAAACTGGCAGATTGTACAACTACCACAGGGAAATGTAAATTTACATTTATGTCCCTCGGTGTGTCGTTTTGTTGACTGAAAATGGCTGTGGACCAATCTATCCGCAATATTCTGACCACGCCTGGCAATAATGGAAGACAGATGTCGTTCCAGAGTGGGATCACTGCGTAGAACATGCCAGTGTTTACGAAATAACTCTTTAACATTACCCCATTGTTGGTTACATTTTGTAATGGGTTGAATCCACTCATTTATTTGTTTGCGGTAATTACCTTTTCGTAAAAGATCTTGTCTACTCGTTTGCTTGGTCCTCTTGAATCCTCTTTGAAGACTAGAAGATGGGTAGCCTCTTGCTTGGAACCTATGTTGTAATTCTCATGTATTTTTATAGAATGATTCATCCGTGGAACAATTCCTCTGTACTCATAGGTACTGTCTGATAGTGATGGCTCGTTTAAGATGTATTGGATGCGAGCTAGAAAAATGCAGGAGCCAGTTTACAGCTGTTTTTTTCCTAAAAAGAGTAGTTTGTATACAATTAGCTTGATCTATCCCAATTAGGAGATCCAAAAATTCCACTTCAGTATTAGATTGGTGAGAGGTCAGATGGATATTTAGATTATTATTATTCAAAACATCCATAAACTCCTTCAATAGGGTAGCTGAGCCCTGCGAAATCATGAGAACATCATCAATATACCGATACCAGAGAATCACATGATTCGTATATTTTCTTAGTTCATCAGAAAAAACAAAACCTGTTCCCACCACCCAAGAAATAAGTTGGCAAAGGATGGGGCACATTTTGCTCCCATGGTTGTACCGACCAACTGTAAATAAAATACTGAATCAAATAAGAAATAATTGTGTTGCAAAACAAAAGAAAGCAAACTCAAAATAAAATCACAAAATTCAGGTTGTGGGGAAAGATCTGATCTCTTAAGATGGTAGACCACCGCTAATAGGCCCTGCTTGTGACCAATACTCGAATACAAAGATTCCACATCACATGAGCAGGGCCCCTGGTTCTACATAAAATTCTTGTAACTTTGTTAACAAGTATGCCAAATCTCTTAGATAGGAATTTAGTAAGAAAACCAAAGGTTGCATAAAATCATCAATAAAAGAAAACACAGGCTGCCGATCCCAGGTACAATTGGTCTCCCCGGTGTTCTTGTAGCTTTTTTATGCACTTTAGGGAGAATATAGAACGTTAGAACCACCGGATGATCATAGACACCATTATTTTTGCATGAAGTTTAGTGGAGCTTAGTTCCGTTCCTAGTTTGTCTTGGCTCGGACTGAGCCCACTAGTTCTTTGTGCTGGTGAGTCATGCGGTTTTGATCAGTTGATTCCACAACATCACCACATTGGCCCTTGGAGTATTTAAAAATGGTGTACAACATCCGTCCACTATCCCCTGAAGCCTTTATGGCGATAAGCGTTGGGATGGCTGGGTGTTCAAGATAGGCCTCTCCGGAGTCTGATGTCCCTGTTTGAAATGTCCTGATCTGAGTGTGTTTATTCATATTAACGGATAAGCATCTCGTTCCATTTATTTTTCTTTTTTTAATTTGTGTGCTTTAATTTGTTCACTTATTTATTGCTATTGTATTTCACTACTATTCATTGATGATTGATATTTCACGTAGGATGTAGTAATATTAATTTAGGGAGATCCATACGTCCATCTACTTTACTCCTCTGGGACATCTTATATGTGTACCATATTTTTGTCTAATTGCCTAAGGGACATTATGTAGACTCTGGTATATTGTACCTGTCTTGTTTTGTTTTAATTGTTTTAATTGATTTTTTCTTTGTGTACCAATAAAGCATTTATATTTTTGTATTTATGTAGTCACCCATTTTTGAGTGCCTCCACAAACCCACAAATGGGCTTCTTTTCAGCAGTGCTCTAGGGAGGATCTCTCTTCTATCTTCCTCCTTGGGATAGTACATCTCTAAATAGAATTTTGTTGTATGTCAACGTTTCGACCCACTGTCCTGAGAAAGATCCACATCTGGGTCGAAACGTCAACATATTAAAAAAAAATATATATTTTATTGTAAGTCCTGTGAGTGCCTGCATTTGTTATCATCTCCTATGATATCACTTTTGTCTATATATACATTTATATATATATATATATATATATATATATATATGTATGTATATATAAAATAGAGAGAGAGACATGATAGATAGATAGATAGATAGATAGATAGATAGATAGAGAGACACTGTGTCACGGTTTTCAAGACACTCAGACCAGTAGGTGAAATAAAATGCAGTTTTATTAAGAACAAAATAAAGGACAAAGATCGCCCCCTATAGGCAGCACTGCGTAGCAGCAGGAAGGCAATGGTGTGACCAACATACAAGTATAGCATAAAATAGCACAGGCAATTGACAGATACTGAGTATAGAGATACAAGGGTTAACAGAATAATCAGTCCGTCTCAGCTGTGATGTTTGGCACGCCCAAGGTGATAAAGGCAGCGAATGGTGGAGAGGACTCAACACCAAAAGTTTGTAATACTGAGAAAATTGTCCAGCAAAGAGGAACCTGCCACCCAGAACCTGCTGCACTTGAACGGTAGCCCCCACGGGCGTATTAACGGAGCAAGTAGACTGCCAGAGCTTGAGCCAATAGCCCCCACAGGCGTAACAGAAGTACATGGATTGCAAGAGCTTGAGCCAATAACACCACGGGCGTAATGGAGGCAAGTGGATTGCAAGAGCTAGAGCCAATAGCCCCCACGGGAGTAATGGAAGCAACTGAATTGCAAGAGCTTGAGCCAACAGCCCCCACGGGCGTAATGGAAGGAACTGGATTGCAAGAGCTTGAGCCAATAGCCCCCACGGGCGTAATGGAAGCAACTGAATTGCAAGAGCTTGAGCCAATAGCCCCCACGGGCGTAACTACAGAGATGTGCACAGTAGCAGCCAGAGCCGTGCGCCTACCGGGCGGGGTAACGGACTACACTGTACTGCAAGGAGAGGAATGGCTCAGCACCAAAGCAACACTCTGTACCAGACTGGAGGCTCAGAACCGGGACACAGCTCTGCACGGGTTAGCGGCTCGATAGTTGGAACACAGCTCTGCGCAGGTTAACAGCCCGATAGTTGGAACACAGCTCTGCACGGTTAACGGCTCGATAGTTGGAAGACAGCTCTGCAGGAAGCGGCTCAGAAGCAGGATCTAGCACAGCACAGGTTAACCACTGCAGCCGCTCATGACAGTAACTGCTGACAGTCAAAATGTCACCGTGGCTAAAGAGGAGGGTGGAACGTAGGCTGGGCAGGAGTAACTGGTGCAGGTCACGGAGCAGGAACGTCAACAAGCCGGGTCGAATCACAGAGCAGGTTCTCAGACAAGCTGGGTCGAATCACGGAGCAGGTTCTCAGACAAGCCGGGTCAGGATACGAGCAGGAACGTCAGCCAGGCCGGGTCAAATCACGGAGCAGGTTTTCAGACAAGCCGGATCAGGAAACGAGCAGGAACGTCAGCCAGGCCGGGTCAAATCACAGAGCAGGAACACAGGAACGTAGTCAGAGTAAGCCAAATTGGTACACCGGAAATCAGGAACGCAGGAACACAGCACAGCAAAACTGGCTCAGGAACACTACGAAAGGGCACCTGACAGGTACCACTGGCCCAGTATAAAAAGGTCACCAGGGGAGGGCCAAACAGGCTCAACCAATCGGAGCGCAGCACAAACGAGAGTGACATGAAGGGAGAAACTGCACCGTGATACACTGACTAAGAAATTATCAGTCTATAATTTTAATGGTAGGTTTATTTGAACAGTGAGAGAAAAATGCATTTCAAAACAGTTATAAATTGATTTGCATTTTACTGAGTGAAATAAGTATTTGACCCCCTATCAATCAGCAAGATTTCTGCCTCCCAGGTGTCTTTTATACAGGTAACAAGCTGAGATTAGGAGCACTCTCTAATCTCAGCTTGTTACCTGTATAAAAGACACCTGTCCACAGAAGCAATCAATCAATCACATTCCAAACTCTCCACCATGGCCAAGACCAAAGAGCTGTCCAAGGATGTCAGGGACAAGATTGTAGATCTACACAAGGCTGGAATCAGCTACAAGACCATTGCCAAGCAGCTTGGTGAGAAGATGACAACAGTTGGTGCTATTATTCGCAATTGTAAGAAACACAAAATAACTGTCAATCTCCCTCGGTCTGGGGCTCCATGCAAGATCTCACCTTGTGAAGTTTCAGTGATCATGAGAACGGTGAGGAATCAGCCCAGAACTACACGGGAGGATCTTGTCAATGATCTCAAGGCAGCTGGGACCATAGTCACCAAGAAAATAATTGGTAACACACTATGCCGTGAAGGACTGAAATCCTGCAGAGCCCACAAGGTTCTCCTGCTCAAGAAAGCACATGTACAGGCCCGTCTGAAGTCTGCCAATGAACATCTGAATGATTCGGAGGAGAAATGGGTGAAAGTGTTGTGGTGAGATTAGACCAAAATTGAGCTCTTTGGCATCAACTCAACTCGCCGTGTTTGTAGGAGGAGGAATGCTGCCTATGACCCCAAGAACACCATACCCACTGTCAAAAATGTAGGTGGAAACATGCTTTGGGAGTGTTTTTCTGCGAAGGGGACAGGAAAACTTCACCACATCAAAGGGACGGTGGACGGGGCCATGTACCATCAAATCTTGGGCAAGAACCTCCTACCCTCAGCCAGGGCATTGAAAATGGGTTGTGGATGGGTATTCCAGCATGACAATGACCCAAAACACAGGGCCAAGGCAACAAAGGAGGGGCTGAAGAAGAAGCACATTAAGGTCCTGGTGTGGCCTAGCCAGTCTCCAGACCTTAATCCTATAGAAAATGTGTGGAGGTAGCTGAAGGTTCGAGTTGCCAAACATCAGCCTCGAAACCTTAATGACTTGGAGAGAATCTGCAAAGAGGAGTGGGACAAAATCCCTCCTGAGATGAGTGCAAACCTGATGCCCAACTACAAGAAACGTCTGACCTCTGTGATTGCCAACAAGGGTTTTGCCACCAAGTACTAAGTCATGTTTTTCAAAGGGGTAAAATACTTATTTCTCTCAGTAAAATGCAAATCAATTTATAACTGTTTTGTAATGCATTTTTCTGGATTTTTTTGTTGTTATTCTATCTCTCACTGTTCAAATAAACCATTAAAATTATAGACAGGTCATTGGGTAAATGTACAAAATCAGCAGGGGATCAAATAATTTTTTCCCTGACTGCTGTGTGATGGACTCCTACCTAGGTAATTGCTTCTGTTACACACAGTAATTATATAGATACACCTGACTGCTGTGTGATGGACTCCTACCTAGGTAATTGCTTCTGTTACACACAGTAATTATATAGATACACCTGACTGCTGTGTGATGGACTCCTACCTAGGTAAGCGCTTCTGTTACACACAGTAATTATATAGATACACCTGACTGCTGTATGATGGACTCCTACCTAGGTAATTGCTTCTGTTACACACAGTAATTATATAGATACACCTGACTGCTGTATGATGGACTCCTACCTAGGTAAGCGCTTCTGTTACACACAGTAATTATATAGATACGACTGACTGCTGTGTGATGGACTCCTACCTAGGTAAGTACTTCTGTTACACGCAGTAATTATATAGATACACCTGACTGCTGTGTGATGGACTCCTACCTAGGTAATTGCTTCTGTTACACGCAGTAATTATATAGATACACCTGACTGCTGTATGATGGACTCCTACCTAGGTAAGTACTTCTCTTACACACAGTAATTATATAGATACGCCTGACTGTTGTATGATGGACTCCTACCTAGGTAAATGCTTCTGTTACACACAGTAATGATATAGATACACCTGACTGCTGTGTGATGGACTTCTACCTAGGTAAGTGCTTCTGTTGCACACAGTAATTATAAAGATACACCTGACTACTGTGTGATGGACTCCTACCTAGGTAAGTGCTTCTGTTACACGCAGTAATTATATAGATACGCCTGACTACTGTGTGATGGACTCCTACCTAGGTAAGTGCTTCTGTTACACGCAGTAATTATATAGATACGCCTGACTGCTGTGTGATGGACTCCTACCTAGGTAAATGCTTCTGTTACACACAGTAATGATATAGATACACCTGACTGCTGTGTGATGGACTCCTGCCTAGGTAAGTGCTTCTGTTACACGCAGTAACGATATACATACGCCTGACTGCTGTGTGATGGACTCCTACCTAGGTAAGTGCTTCTGTTACACGCAGTAACAATATAGATACACCTGACTGCTGTGTGATGGACTCCTACCTAGGTAAGTGCTTCTGTTACACGCAGTAACAATATAGAACGATATAGATACTCCTGACTGCTGTGTGATGGACTCCTACCTAGGTAAGTGCTTCTGTTACACGCAGTAACGATATAGATACGCCTGACTGCTGTGTGATGGGCTCCTACCTAGGTAAGTGCTTCTGTTACACACAGTAATTATATAGATACAACTGACTGCTGTATGATGGACTCCTACCTAGGTAAGTACTTCTGTTACACACAGTAATTATACAGATACCTCTGACTGCTATATGATGGACTCCTACCTAGGTAAGTGCTTCTGTTACAAGCAGTAATTATATAGATACACCTGACTGCTGTACGATGGACTCCTACCTAGGTAAGTGCCTCTTTTACACACAGTAATTATATAGATATACCTGACTGCTGTACGATGGACTCCTACCTAGGTAAGTGCTTCTGTTACACACAGTAATTATATATACACCTGACTGATGTACGATGGACTCCTACCTAGGTAAGTGCTTCTATTACACGCAGTAATTATATAGATACACCTGGCTGCTGTGTGATGGGCTCCTACCTAGGTAAGTGCTTCTGTTACACACAGTAATTATATATACACCTGACTGTTGTACGATGGACTCCTACCTAGGTAAGTGCTTCTATTACACGCAGTAATTATATAGATACACCTGGCTGCTGTGTGATGGGCTCCTACCTAGGTAAGGGCTTCTGTTACACACAGTAATTATATAGATACACCTGACTGCTGTGTGATGGACTCCTACCTAGGTAAGTGCTTCTGTTACACAGAGTAATTATATAGATACAACTGACTGCTGTATGATGGACTCCTACCTAGGTAAGTGCTTCTGTTACACACAGTAATTATATAGATACCTCTGACTGCTGTGTGATGGACTCCTACCTAGGTAAGTGCTTCTGTTGCACACAGTAATTATATAGATACACCTGACTGCTGTATGATGGACTCCTACCTAGGTAAGTGCTTCTGTTGCACACAGTAATTATATAGATACACCTGACTGCTGTGTGATGGACTCCTACCTAGGTAAGTACTTCTGTTACACACAGTAATTATATAGATACACCTGACTGCTGTGTGATGGACTCCTACCTAGGTAAGTACTTCTGTTACACACAGTAATTATATAGATACACCTGACAGCTGTGTGATGGACTCCTACCTAGGTAAGTGCTTCTGTTACACACAGTAATTAGATAGATACACCTAACTGCTGTGTGATGGACTCCTACCTAGGTAAGTGCTTCTGTTACACACAGTAATTATATAGATACACCTGACTGCTGTGTGATGGACTCCTACCTAGGTAAGTACTTCTGTTACACACAGTAATTATACGGATACACCTGACTGCTGTGTGATGGACTCCTACCTAGGTAAGTGCTACTGTTACACACAGTAATTATACAGATACACCTGACTGCTGTGTGATGGACTCCTACCTAGGTAAGTCCTTCTGTTACACACAGTAAGTATACGGATACACCTGACTGCTGTGTGATGGACTCCTACCTAGGTAAGTCTTTCTGTTACACACAGTAATTATACGGATACACCTGACTGCTGTGTGTGGACTCCTACCTAGGTAAGTGCTTCTGTTACACACAGTAAGTATACGGATACACCTGACTGCTGTGTGATGGACTCCTACCTAGGTAAGTCCTTCTGTTACACACAGTAAGTATACGGATACACCTGACTGCTGTGTGATGGACTCCTACCTAGGTAAGTCTTTCTGTTACACACAGTAATTATACGGATACACCTGACTGCTGTGTGATGGACTCCTACCTAGGTAAGTACTTCTGTTACACACAGTAAGTATATGGATACACCTGACTGCTGTATGATGGACTCCTACCTAGGTAAGTGCTTCTGTTACACACAGTAATTATATAGATACACCTGACTGCTGTGTGATGGACTCCTACCTAGGTAAGTACTTCTGTTACACACAGTAATTTTACGGATACACCTGACTGCTGTGTGATGGACTCCTACCTAGGTAAGTCCTTCTGTTACACACAGTAATTATACGGATACACCTGACTGCTGTGTGATGGACTCCTACCTAGGTAAGTGCTTCTGTTACACACAGTAATTATATAGATACACCTGACTGCTGTGTGATGGACTCCTACCTAGGTAAGTACTTCTGTTACACACAGTAAGTATATGGATACACCTGACTGCTGTATGATGGACTCCTACCTAGGTAAGTGCTTCTGTTACACACAGTAATTATACAGATACACCTGACTGCTGTGTGATGGACTCCTACCTAGGTAAGTACTTCTGTTACACACAGTAATTATATAGATACACCTGACTGCTGTGTGATGGACTCCTACCTAGGTAAGTGCTTCTGTTACACACAGTAAGTATACGGATACACCTGACTGCTGTATGATGGACTCCTATCTAGGTAAGTACTTCTGTTACACACAGTAATTATATAGATACATCTGACTGCTGTGTGATGGACTCCTACCTAGGTAAGTGCTTCTGTTACACACAGTAATTATATAGATACACCTGACTGCTGTGTGATGGACTCCTACCTAGGTAAGTACTTCTGTTACACACAGTAAGTATATGGATACACCTGACTGCTGTATGATGGACTCCTACCTAGGTAAGTGCTTCTGTTACACACAGTAATTATACAGATACACCTGACTGCTGTGTGATGGACTCCTACCTAGGTAAGTACTTCTGTTACACACAGTAATTATATAGATACACCTGACTGCTGTGTGATGGACTCCTACCTAGGTAAGTGCTTCTGTTACACACAGTAAGTATACGGATACACCTGACTGCTGTATGATGGACTCCTATCTAGGTAAGTACTTCTGTTACACACAGTAATTATATAGATACATCTGACTGCTGTGTGATGGACTCCTACCTAGGTAAGTGCTTCTGCTACACACAGTAATTATATAGATACACCTGACTGCTGTGTGATGGACTTCTACCTAGGTAAGTGCTTCTGTTACACACAGTAATTATATATAGATACACCTGACTGCTGTGTGATGGACTTCTACCTAGGTAAGTACTTCTGTTACACACAGTAATTATATAGATACACCTGACTGCTGTATGATGGACTCCTACCTAGCAAAGTACTTCTGTTACACACAGTAAGTATATGGATAAACCTGACTGCTGTATGATGGACTCCTACCTAGGTAAGTACTTCTGTTACACACAGTAATTATATAGATACACCTGACTGCTGTATGATGGACTCCTACCTAGCAAAGTACTTCTGTTACACACAGTAAGTATATGGATAAACCTGACTGCTGTATGATGGACTCCTACCTAGGTAAGTGCTTCTGTTACACACAGTAATTATATATAGATACACCTGACTGCTGTATGATGGACTCCTACCTAGGTAGGTACTTCTGTTACACACAGTAATTATATAGATACACCTGACTGCTGTGTGATGGACTTCTACCTAGGTAAGTACTTCTGTTACACACAGTAATTATATAGATACACCTGACTGCTGTATGATGGACTCCTACCTAGCAAAGTACTTCTGTTACACACAGTAAGTATATGGATAAACCTGACTGCTGTATGATGGACTCCTACCTAGGTAAGTGCTTCTGTTACACACAGTAATTATATATAGATACACCTGACTGCTGTATGATGGACTCCTACCTAGGTAGGTACTTCTGTTACACACAGTAATTATATAGATACACCTGACTGCTGTATGATGGACTCCTACCTAGGTAAGTCCTTCTGTTACACGCAGTAATTATATAGATACACCTGACTGCTGTGTGATGGACTCCTACCTAGGTAAGTGCTTCTGTTACACGCAGTATTTATATAGATACACCTGACTGCTGTGTGATGGACTCCTACCTAGGTAAGTGCTTCTGTTACACGCAGTAATTATATAAATACACCTGACTGCTGTGTGATGGACTCCTACCTAGGTAAGTGCTTCTGTTACACGCAGTAATTATATAGATACACCTGACTGCTGTATGATGGACTCCTACCTAGGTAAGTGCTTCCGTTACACACAGTAATTATATAGATACACCTGACTGCGGTATGATGGACTCCTACCTAGGTAAGTCCTTCCGTTATACACAGTAATTGTATATATACACCTGACTGCTGTATGATGGACTCCTACCTAGGTAAGTCCTTCCGTTATACACAGTAATTGTATATATACACCTGACTGCTGTATGATGGACTCCTACCTAGGTAAGTCCTTCCGTTATACACAGTAATTGTATATATACACCTGACTGCTGTATGATGGACTCCTACCTAGGTAAGTACTTCTGTTACACGCAGTAATTATACAGATACACCTGACTGCTGTGTGATGGACTCCTACCTAGGTAAGTGCTTCTGTTACACGCAGTAATTATATAGATACACCTGACTGCTGTGTGATGGACTCCTACCTAGGTAACTACATCTGTTACACGCAGTAATTATATAGATACACCTGACTGCTGTGTGATGGACTCCTACCTAGGTAAGTGCTTCTGTTACACGCAGTAATTATATAGATACACCTGACTGCTGTGAGATGGACTCCTACCTAGGTAAGTGATTCTGTTACACACAGTAATTATACAGATACACCTGACTGCTGTGTGATGGACTCCTACCTAGGTAAGTGCTTCTGTTACACACAGTAATTATATAGATACACCTGACTGCTGTATGATGGACTCCTACCTAGGTAAGTGCTTCCGTTACACACAGTAATTATATAGATACACCTGACTGCTGTATGATGGACTCCTACCTAGGTAAGTCCTTCCGTTATACACAGTAATTGTATATATACACCTGACTGCTGTATGATGGACTCCTACCTAGGTAAGTACTTCTGTTACACACAGTAATTATACAGATACACCTGACTGCTGTGTGATGGACTCCTACCTAAGTAAGTACTTCTGTTACACGCAGTAATTATACAGATACACCTGACTGCTGTGTGATGAACTCCTACCTAGGTAAGTGCTTCTGTTACACGCAGTAATTATATAGATACACCTGACTGCTGTGTGATGGACTCCTACCTAGGTAAGTACTTCTGTTACACGCAGTAATTATATAGATATACCTGACTGCTGTATGATGGACACCTACCTAGGTAAGTGCTTCCGTTACACACAGTAATTATATAGATACACCTGACTGCTGTATGATGGACTCCTACCTAGGTAAGTCCTTCCGTTATACACAGTAATTGTATATATACACCTGACTGCTGTATGATGGACTCCTACCTAGGTAAGTCCTTTCGTTATACACAGTAATTGTATATATACACCTGACTGCTGTATGATGGACTCCTACCTAGGTAAGTCCTTCCGTTATACACAGTAATTGTATATATACACCTGACTGCTGTATGATGGACTCCTACCTAGGTAAGTACTTCTGTTACACACAGTAATTATACAGATACACCTGACTGCCATGTGATGGACTCCTACCTAGGTAAGTACTTCTGTTACACGCAGTAATTATACAGATACACCTGACTGCTGTGTGATGGACTCCTACCTAGGTAAGTACTTCTGTTACACGCAGTAATTATATAGATACACCTGACTGCTGTGTGATGGACTCCTACCTAGGTAAGTGCTTCTGTTACACACAGTAATTATACAGATACACACCTGACTGCTGTGTGATGGACTCCTACCTAGGTAAGTACTTCTGTTACACGCAGTAATTATACAGATACACCTGACTGCTGTGTGATGGACTCCTACCTAGGTAAGTACTTCTGTTACACGCAGTAATTATATAAATACACCTGACTGCTGTATGATGGACTCCTACCTAGGTAAGTGCTTCTGTTACACACAGTAATTATATAGATACACCTGACTGCTGTGTGATGGACTCCTACCTAGGTAAGTGCTTCTGTTACACACAGTAATTATATATATATATACACCTGACTGCTGTATGATGGACTCCTACCTAGGTAAGTGCTTCTGTTACACATAGTAATTATATAGATACACCTGACTGCTGTATGATGGACTCCTACCTAGGTAAGTCCTTTCGTTATACACAGTAATTATATAGATACACCTGACTGCTGTGTGATGGACTCCTACCTAGGTAAGTGCTTCTGTTACACACAGTAATTATATATATATATGTACACCTGACTGCTGTATGATGGACTCCTACCTAGGTAAGTGCTTCTGTTACACACAGTAATTATATAGATACGCCTGACTGCTGTGTGATGGACTCCTACCTAGGTAAGTGCTTCTGTTACACACAGTAATTATATATATATATATACACCTGACTGCTGTATGATGGACTCCTACCTAGGTAAGTGCTTCCGTTACACACAGTAATTATATAGATACACCTGACTGCTGTGTGATGGACTCCTACCTAGGTAAGTGCTTCCGTTACACACAGTAATTATATAGATACACCTGACTGCCGTGTGATGGACACCTACCTAGGTAAGTGCTTCTGTTACACATAGTAATTATATAGATACACCTGACTGCTGTATGATGGACTCCTACCTAGGTAAGTGCTTCTGTTACACACAGTAATTATATAGATACGCCTGACTGCTGTGTGATGGACTCCTACCTAGGTAAGTGCTTCTGTTACACACAGTAATTATATATACACCTGACTGTTGTACGATGGACTCCTACCTAGGTAAGTGCTTCTATTACACGCAGTAATTATATAGATACACCTGGCTGCTGTGTGATGGGCTCCTACCTAGGTAAGTGCTTCTGTTACACACAGTAATTATATAGATACGCCTGACTGCTGTGGGATGGACTCCTACCTAGGTAAGTGCTTCTGTTACACACAGTAATTATATAGATACACCTGACTGCTGTATGATGGACTCCTACCTAGGTAAGTACTTCTGTTACACACAGTAATTATACAGATATACCTGACTGCTGTATGATGGACTTCTACCTAGGTAAGTGCTTCTGTTACACACAGTAATTATATAGATACACCTGACTGCTGTATGATGGACTTCTACCTAGGTAAGTGCTTCTGTTACACACAGTAATTATATAGATACGCCTGACTGCTGTGTGACGGACTCCTACCTAGGTAAGTGCTTCTGTTACACACAGTAATTATATAGATACGCCTGACTGCTGTGGGATGGACTCCTACCTAGGTAAGCGCTTCTGTTACACGCAGTAATTATATAGATATACGTGACTGCTGTGTGATGGACTCCTACCTAGGTAAGTCCTTCCGTTATACACAGTAATTATATAGATATACGCATGGTAAGCAGATAGCAGTGCTAAGAAGGGAAACTCTGTGTCCCATCCAACTCCACATCTCCAGTTTCTAGGGAACAGAGTAAATTCTGTTGCCAGATAACCCCCAATGGTTGAGGCAGTGGAAGGTCAGGATGACCGGACCGGGGACATGTTGAGGTGACTCACAGAGAAGAGACAGCAGAAAGGATTTAGAACTTCAATTACAACTACACAGGAATGTCTTGAAACAGAGATTTGCACAACTTCTTAAATAAGGGACAGACTTCCCTGGAAGTTAGCAAACAGACTAGAAATAGCACCAAGGCAAAAATAAACTAACTAAAAGCTGAGCTTCTATTCAAACCAAATGAATACTTTAGTCAGTGATCACTTAACACAAGAAACTAAAAACAGTATAGACTACTGGCAACCAGTGTAATGCTAGGTACAAGGATGGACAGATGATACTGAGCTACAGCTGCACCAGGGAGACTACTGTGGGGTGGGTGTGAACACTGAATAAGTAATGGTAAATAAGAGAGAACTCTTCTTGAGACTGAATTGAATCAAAATAGATACTGCGATTCATTTTTAGGTTAAACAGAAAAGGATGGATTCAACTTCAGGTACACTTGTGGCTTACAAGATACGAGGAATGGATGCACACTCCTATGGCTCAGGGCCTTCACTTGTATTTAGTCAGGTGTAGCGTCTCCTGTGGTCTCTATGTTGACCACACACCAACAGATATACACAAGGGATTGTGTTCTCCTTGTATATATCTACACTTGTGACTTAACTGGATGCACAGCTAGAAGTCACAGCAATGAACTTGAAGAAACAAGTTGGTTCAGACTCAAACTGCAGAGTCTCAATGCAATTCTGGATAAGTGATGTCCAGAAACCGATCCAGTTACTAGATGTTTGGCAGAATTCAGGAATTGCCATCAACTAAACTGGTCATAAATAAAGTGATACTGGGAACAAGTTAGTTGCTACAAACATGAGATACTTGAATACGGGCAACATGACTTTGAGCGTGTTCTAAAGAATAATGAAGGAGTGAATTTAAATGTACAGAACAAAGCGCAAAAAAGTAAAACCCAGAGCTTAACTTTATACCCTTGTTGAATTTCCCATGTGCCTTTAGTAGAATGCAAATAAATTAGACTGACTGATTTGTCCTTCATACATTGATTGACTAATGATATTGTTTGTCATCACATAAATATAATAGTGAATACTGTCCATTATTAAACCTTTTAATATCTGACCAATTAAGGAAGTCAGGCTCACAGGTCTATAATTTCCTGGTTTAGATCCCCTTTTTGAACAATGGAACTTCATGAGCTTTCCTCTAATCACACTACACTATGCTTGATTAAAGTGAATCAATAAATATTACGTATAATGATTTTCCTATACTTAGTACCCTTAAGTGTATACTCTAAGGTCCAGGTGCTTTATTCACCATAAACGTTTCCACTCTCTTTTGGACTTTGTCCTCAGTAAGCCATGTATGTAATGGAAGAAATTCAGTGATTTTTTTTTATCTGCTTACACAAAGCCCTCTCTTTTTGTGTTATTTGTAAATAAAAAGAAGCAACTGCTTTTTCCACAGCCATATTCTAGTCTCCACAAACAAACTTACTGACTGCTAAGCCTTGTTTCACTGTCCCACTGTTATGTTTTTCCACTGTGCATTAGTAGTCACAGAACTATATATAACCTGTCTGACACCCTAGCCTTTTTACACTATAGTCATGCAAACACACACACACACACACACACAAACACTGCTTGACATACCAGCCATGTTTCACTGTCACCAATTGTCAAGGATACCCAGAGGACTCATGAGTCAGACGTAAAATCACCTATATAAAATCACCTTTATTAAGGCACAGAACAAGGTAAACAATGAGACAACAGGAACAGGCAGAAGGTCGGCAGATAAGCACACACTACTATCAGGAATAGTAGGCCGTCTAGACTGGACCAAACTGCTGAGACTAGGCCGGAACCACTGGATGTCTCTACAGGAGCTAAGGCTGGAGCAGGAACAGGAACCCCTCGGATCTTCTACCACTGGAACTCGAACTGAAACAGGAACCGGATCAGCCACGAAGGGTCTTCTACTGGAACACGGACTGGAAATAGAACAGGAGACTCCTACCAGTGACAATGAAAAACACTGACATTCGTCTAGCTGGGAGGAAAGCTGACTCATGCCTGCAGTCAACTTTAGCTAGGAGCTGATCACTGACTCACACCTGCAGTCAGGACCACTGAGGTCTAATACCGGACTCACTCCTGCATTCAGTGCAGAAGAGAGTCTGTCAGGACCCCAGGTCTGCACCAGATGGATGTCCGCAGGAGGGAGGCAATACTGAGACAAGCCAGACAGAGCCACAGGACAGCACCTGATAGGATGGTCAGACAAGCTTGGTCATACACAGAGAGGTTAGTCATACACGGAGCGGATAGCCAAAGAGAGCCACAGGTCAACACCAGATCAGTTAGTCAGACAAGCCTAAGGTCATACACGGAGCAGTTGGTCAGCCAGAGCCGCAGGTTTGGACCAGATTGTATGTTTGACAAGCCAAGGGTCATACACGGAGAGGATAGTCAGACAGAGCCACAGGTCAACACCAGATCAGATAGTCAGACAAAACAGGTAATACACAGAACACACTGAACACAACTGCACTGGAACGCCATGAAAGGGCAACTGAAGTGGTGTCCAGGCAGTTTATATACTAATTGCTCCACCCCCAAGAGGTGGAGCAAATAATGTAATGTCCCTATAAACAACCAGGTCACGACGTCACTAGGGAATCCCTGTGGCGCGCGCCCAAGCTAGATGCAGCTAGAGCCGCCAGGGAGAGCAGCAAGGAGGCCGGTCGCCTGGATGAACACCAGGGTGCACTGGTACTCCCAACAGATGCGGCTAACCCATGAGGACGCTGAGACCAACCGCCCACTGGGTCTGGCGGCCGGCACCAAGGTAAGTGAATGCTCACACCAATGCAAAAATGTTCATTTGAAATTATGCCAAATTATTGAGTATCACAGTATGTAATAATACCTTTTTTATCGACCTAAATTTAATGTTTATGACAAGATTTCATGAGCAACAAGCTCCCTTTATCAAATCAAAAGACAACTATGTTTAAACATGAAGCATACAAGTTAAATGCTTAGCTAGGGAAATCTCCAACTGATAATCTACAAATCACATCAGTTTCATAGCAAGAGGAATGAATGTGGGGGGGCTGGGAAGTGGAGAGAAAAACAGAGAGGAAGATAGAAAGATCCACAGTACATAAAAATAAATAAGAAGAAATCATATTAAATGGTATTGAAAATATTGATCATATTTATTTCAAATATCTTTCTTTCCCGCATATTTTTGAAGTTTCCTTTGAATATTTTGATTTTAAGGTTATGGGGGGAGTGGATTCTCTGGGTGAAATGATGGCTGACTGGGGTGTGGTTAATTTTTTAATTGTATTTCTAATAGACTGTTTTCATTCTCAGAATAAGCTATAGGCCTGTTTCACTTTTAGTGTATCTTATAATATTTATACACACACATTTGCTGAAGTATATGAATATATATAGTCCTTTAATGTGAAAACTCATATGCTCACTGGTGTTCCACAAATGACAGTTAGAGAACCACCAATCAAATCCCTTGGATGCAAATGTGGTGTTCAACACACTGTCAACATATTGGTTGGAAGGGGATTACAATTCTTCATAGAAACAAATTGGAAATCTGTTAATGGACTTTACGGTTGAATTAAACCAGGGTGATCTGTCGCCGTAACTGCACATATCACTAATCATATGGATGTGTTCTATAGGTTGTCCTGAGATGGATGGTCTATCTTGGACCAGAGAGAATACTGGTGGGAATACCTTCGTCCCTCAATCTGTAAGATGTCCAGCCACGTGGAGCGGTAACCTCTGTATGTAACACAGGGCACAGTTTTCACAATGTGACACTTCTAAACATAAGTTTATGTGAAAATAGAGACAAAAACATGTAAATTCTCTGTTATTCCAATATATGAGCTTTTTATTTAGTTAATTATATTGAGATTACATGATGAAAAGTATTTAGACAGAGCCTGCTTTCTATGTAGTACGTCAGCATTACACTTGTTTATCATTTTATTTTTAGCCTATTTTATATGGTTTAATGCTAAAATATGCAAACTTTCTTCTATGTCAATCACTGAACCTCATACAGTATAACTCCAATGGGGAGGATTTAAGTTGAAGGCTTATGCAAAAGAGCTGGTCAGAGACGCTCAACTAGGGACGAGCCTACCCTCAAAATGATGAGGCTCTATAGGATAAGTACCCAGGGTACAATCTCTTTTAGCTCACTAGTGCCTTTCACAGAGAGGAAATATCCTGAAGCACATCATACTGATCCCACCAAAAGGTAGTCCAGCCACGAAGTGCCAGGCAGTTCCTCTCTGAACAAGAGAAGCAGCCAACCCCAGATGTACATCTCGGCCTTGTTGGGCCTCATCACTGAGATGCAGCTGAGCTCTCTAGGCACTGTGAGCAAGGGGTCCACGTCTGGATTACCCTGTTACCCTTAGGGTGACTAGTCCCAAGGGCAATTTGCATATGAAAAAGAGCTAGTCAGAGACGCTCAACTAGGAACGAGCCTACCCTCGAAATGATGAGGCTCTATAGGATAAGTATCCTACCCAGGATGCAATCTCTTTTAGCTCACTAGTGCCTTTCACAGAGAGGAAATATTCTGAAGCACATCATACTGATCCTACCAAAAGGCAGTCCAGCCATGTTCCTAGTTCAGTGTCTCTGACTAGCTCTTTTGTTTAAGTTGAAGGCTCCAGCAACTGCAGGTCCAAAGATTAATATCTCTGACATAAATACACGAGGATGTTTCTATAAGTTAATATTTTGTATGTGGGAAACAGTATTCTTCTGCACGCCTCACTTCCTGCTGTGCCCTGCGCTCTGCAGTAGAACTTCTTTAGCAGGATGTGAACTGTGCAGAGGAATATTGTTTCCCTCAGTCTGATGGAAAACAGCTCAAACAATGGATTTTAAATTGTATCCTTACATATATGTGTATGACTGTTACAATATGTACATATATATGTTTCCTCAGGACACACACATACACACTCCCAGGGTTCAAGTAAGGAGGGGATATAGAAATCTTGTCCCTACTGCCAGTGTTGGAGATACAGGGGAGTGTGATTTTGAAAGCATTGGGAAGGGGCTACAAGGGGTTTGCCCTCCCTCAACTTCCTACTCAACCAAAAAACAAACATAGCCGACACACACTTACACACACTGTGACATACATACGTACATCCACATACACACAGTCACTCACTCTGACTCCCACTGACCTCAGCCGGACATGTAGTACAGCCACTGAAGGGAAGCTGCAGCACAGAGGGAACGTAATGGCACTCAAAGGGTTATGGTAGGCCCTCCCTGCTCAATTATTTCATGGGTGTCAACATTTTCCATGCAAGACAGAGGACAGGCATCCATCAGTTACACACTTAACCCACTGAAGGCCACAGGGTTGTGTATCAACTTCTATCCCTCAGGGCAGACCAGCAGCACAGGGGGAAGTGTCCTCAAAATGCACACATTGTAAACTTCCATTTCCCTCCCACCTCTCCTCCTTCCCCAGCCTATTACTAACACTTTTTTCACGTGTCTGTTAAACCCCACCCCCTACTCGCGATTAAGCCCCAACCCCTTTTAAACCCAAATCGCCTCATTGATCTCTCCCCACCAGCACCACATGAACCCCCTCCAGGAACTTCACAAGATAAAGTTCCCAGGTATGAATACATTTTCCACTGCTATTTAAGTGTGACATGACACAGCAGTGTATACTGCATGCCTCTATATACCTTAACCCTTTGAGTGCCAGAGAGGTGCACAACACATTGCAAACCCTCTGGCACTCAAAGGGTTAACAGGCAGGTATAACGCTCCTTTTATTTTCGGCATTCCATTGGCACAACCAAAAAACACACGCAGGCATAATACTGCAATTCTGTCCCAAAGTAGAGGACAAATAAAATATAACATTGATGTAACATAATCAGGGCTTAAAAGTTGAAGTCCTTTGCTACTAGCCAGACCTGAAGAGTTACTTGCCACTGCAATACATAACATACCCACCAGGGCTGAATTTCTACTCACCAGGGCTAAATTTTCACTTGGCGAGTGGAAATTTTGAGCCCTGACATAATAACATAGTAAATTAGGTTGAAAAAGAACACAAGTCCATCAAGTTCAACCTTTGTCTCATACCCCAGAGACATGAGAATTATATAGATTACTGCTACCAATTAAGTTAGCCTTTATCAGACCTTTCTGTTTTGCCTACTAATAAACAGTATAACCCTGCGTGTTCCCTTTGGAAAGAAATGTATATAATCTTCTCTTAAATGTATCCACTGTATCTGCCATAACCACCTACTAGGGCAAGGAATTCCATAATTTAACAGGCCTTACTGTAAAAACAACCCTTCTTCTGCTTAAGTCTAAACCTTCTTTCCTCTAATCTCAACGGGTGTCCCTTGGTTATTTGATCAGGCCTTGGAATAAATAGTTCACCACGGAGATCCTTGTATTAATTTTGTTGCTCTTCGCTGTACCCTCTCTAGTTCTAGTATATCCTGTACAGAACTGGTGCCAAAATTGCACTGAATACTCAAGGTGAGGTCTTACCAATGATTTGTATAATGGCAAAATAATGTTATCTACTCTTGCTTCAGTACCTCTTTTTATACAAGACAGGACGTTGTTTGCCTTTGCTACTGCTGTTTGACACTGGTCACTGTTTCCAAGTTTGTAGTTGACAAGGATACCCAGGTCTTCTCTAGCAACGAGTCACCTAAAATTATTCCATTAAGTTTATAAGTAGCCTTGGGATTATTTCCTTCCAAATGCATGACTTTACACTTCCCCACATTAAACTTCATATATTTCATTTGTTTGCCCAATCTGCCACTGTATGTAAATTTCTCTGTAGCGAACAAATATCCTGTTCTGAATTAATTACCCTGCGTAATTTAGTGTCATCTGCAAATATTGATATTTTGCTTTATATATCTATTTCCAGGTCATTTATAAACATGTTAAAAAGCAGCGGACCCAATACTGAACCCTGAGGTACTCCACTCTCCACTATATTGGAAAATTGTCCATTTACAACCACACACTGTTCCCTATCCTTCAGCCAGTTTTGTTTCCAATTACAAAGGTCATCTCCTAGCCCCAATTTCCTTATGTTATACCCCAGGCTCATAAAACCAGTTGATTCCTGCTAATAATCTTATTTTTGGTGGTATAATCCTGAATATAATCACTTATTATCCCCTTCTAGTAGTTTTCCTACTATAGTGGTCAAACTCACAGGTCTATAATTCCCAGGTTCTGTTTTAGTTCCCTTCTTAAACAGACGCACTACAATGGCTCTTCTACAATTGTGTGGCACTGAGCCTGTGGTGAGAGAATCTTTAAAGAGTAAATATAGGGGTTTTGCTAACACTGCACTGAGTTCCTGAAGAACCCTTGGATGTATACCATCAGGACCCGGTGCTTTGTCAGTCTTAGTTTTGTTCAGTCTTCCCATGACATCTCCTTGAGTTAACCCAATATCTATTAATTGTATTGTTTTATTTGTTACTTGCGGAGGCTCTTCTACCATTCCTTGCTCCCTTGTATATACTGATGCAAAGAAAGTGTTTAAAACATCGGCCTTTTCCTTATCCTCACTAATCAACTCACACATCTCATTTTTTAAAGGGATAGTAATACTTCGTTTTATCTTTATTTTATTTTGTAGGCATTAAAAAAAAAAATGAAGAATGAAATAAGTCTTATCTCTTATACCTTTATGGTTTAAGAGATATTCACAAGCAAAGTTTCCCCTCCTGCCCCTTTTACCTAGTGTAAGCCATCTCTTCACAGATGTGCAATGCAGTCCATAGACCAGACAGATAACAGCAGGGGACAATCTTCTTCCTATCAGAACAATGAAAGCCCTGCCCCCCTTGACAAGTTCTTCAGGTTTTTCCCTTATCTTAATTGAAGATTGTCCCTCTCTGCAGTCTACCTGGGTACCTTCCTTCTGATCTGGCTGAGCAGTGTTACATCAGTAAAAGGGGTGGGAGGGAGATACTTTATCATTGAATTACTCTTGTACTACAACTCTGACAGTATTGAAATAACACTCTCCAAAGTCCAAATACTATGATGATTAATTAGAGCTGCTTTTATTATGAAACATTACTAGCCCTTTAAGTTTTTTCCTATTTATATATTTGAAAAACTTTTTTGGTTTAGTCTTGCTGTCCCTTGCAATTTGAGTCTCATTTTCTATTTTTGCTACCCTAATTGCCTTTTTGCAAGCTTTGTTGCACTTCCTTTTTTTTAAGAAAGATTGTTCAGTTCCTTCAGACTTAAATAATCTGAATGCGTTTTTTTCCTTGCCATTTCCTTCTTTACATGTGCAGTTAACCACATTGGCTGTGACTTACTTCTTTTGCATTTGTTCCCCATTGGTATATACTGTTACTTTTCTGCAACCTAAATCTGAATTCTGACCATTTTTCCTCAGTATTTTTGCCTTTAAATAATGTATACCAGTCTACATGTTGCATTGAAGCCCTTAACAATTTGAAATTATCTTTTTTTAAATTTAGAGTTTTGGTTGGAACTATGCAGTTTTGCTTTGTCAAACTGTTCTCAAATGTAACCATGTTGTGATCACTGTTTCCCAAGTGTTCTCTTACCTTAATATTGGATACCATTTCTGTGTTATTAGTGATCACTAGGTCCAATACATTGTTATTTCTTGTCGGCGCTTCCACCATTTGTGACATGTAGCTTTCACGAAGTGTGTTCAAAAACCTGCTACCCTTAGCACTCTGACAGGTCTCATTTTTCCAGTTGATATCCGGATAATTAAAATTTCCCATAATTATAGTATGTCCAAACTGGGCAGCTTTCCTCATTTGCAATAGCAGTTGGGCCTCATCATTGTCATCGATATTTGGTGGTTTGTAGCATATACCCACCAACAACTTTTATTTTTTACTTTGCACGTCTCAATGTTTACCCACAAGTACTCCACATCATGGCCAGCAGGGCCAGCCCAAGAGATTGTGGTGCCTGGGTCCAAGGATGAAATGCTGCCCCCACAAAAAAACACCCCACCAAAACTACCCTTACAAGGATGACATTAGAGTGCAGTGACCACGTTAACTAGAGCAGCGTCTGCACATAGCGTTACACATAAGAGAAAGCTTTGAGTGAGAGGTAAGATTGTTGTTTTGATGATTGGTAGATTATTTGTTGAATTTGAAACTTTTAACCCCTTAAGGACTGGCCGCACACGCACAGTGCAGTCACTTAAGGACCAGGGACCATTTTTTTTTTTTGGAATTGGATTCCGGACTCCCCGAATGGCGTGCAGCCACACGGGGAGCCCGGAATTCCATGGTTCCTTAAAGGGATAGTAATACTTTGTTTTATCTTTATTTTATTTTGTAGCCATTAAAAAAACATGAAGAATGATATAAGTCTTATCTCTCAGACCTTTATGGTTTGAGAGATATTCACAAGCAAAGTTTCCGCTCCCACCCCTTTTACCTAGTGTAAGCCATCTCTTCTCAGATGTGGAATCCAGTCCATAGACCAGACAGATAACAGAAGGGGACAATCTTCTTCCTATGAGAACAATGAAAGCCCTGCCCCTTTTACCTAGTGTAAGTCATCTCGTCTCAGATGTGGAATCCAGTCCATAGACCAGACAGATAACAGAAGGGGACAATCTTCTTCCTATGAGAACAATGAAAGCCCTGCCCCCCTTTTACCTAGTGTAAACCATCTCTTCTCAGATGTGGAATGCAGTCCATAGACCAGACAGATAACAGAAGGGGACAATCTTCTTCCTATGAGAACAATGAAAGCCCTGCCCCCCTTTTACCTAGTGTAAGCCATCTCTTCTCAGATGTGGAATGCAGTCCATAGACCAGACAGATAACAGAAGGGGACAATCTTCTTCCTATGAGAACAATGAAAGCCCTGCCCCCCTTTTACCTAGTGTAAGCCATCTCTTCTCAGATGTGGAATGCAGTCCATAGACCAGACAGATAACAGCAGGGGACAATCTTCTTCCTATGAGAACAATGAAAGCCCTGCCCCCCTTTTACCTAGTGTAAGCCAGCTCTTCTCAGATGTGGAATGCAGTCCATAGACCAGACAGATAACAGCAGGGGACAATCTTCTTCCTATGAGAACAATGAAAGCCCTGCCCCCCTTGACAAGTTTTTCAGGTTTTTCCCTTATCTTAATTGAAGATTGTACCTCTCTGCAGTCTACCTGGGCACCTCCCTTCTGATCTGGCTGAGCAGTGTTATATCAGTAAAAGGGGCGGGAGGCAGATACTTTATCATTGAATTACTCTTGTACTACAACTCTGACAGAATTGAAATAACACTCTCCAAAGTCCAAATACTATGATGATTAATTAGAGCTGCTTTTATTATGAAACATTACTATCACTTTAAGGGGTTAAGGACCATTGAAATGCGTTGAATCACTATGAGTTGACACTCATTATAGAAATATAGGGGCCAGTAGACATATGCATTAATATACACCACTGTATATTCCCTTGTTCAAACAACGAAGAAGGAAGGAAAATAGCATCTGAATGACAGCAGTAAAATAGGAATGTATGATAAATTGCTTTAGTCCAGCGATTCTCAGATGTGATATCACAGTAATGTTTCTCTCTACCGCTTTACAGCATTTTCATAGTCAAATATATATAGTGCAAGAAATATTACAGTACCTCTCTCACTCGCAGGGAAATTCTCATTAGGAAAATTGTAATCATTCATAAAAATAATCTTTATTTATGGCTCTGTGTGTCACTTTGTTAATATGTTACTATGTTACAGTATTACTAAGTTACTATGTTACTGTGTTAATATGTTACTATGTAACAGTATTACTAAGTTACTGTGTTACTAAGTTACTAAGTTACTTTGTAACTAAGGGCTCGATTTAAAGGCAACTGTTAACCAAAAAAATCACTAACGGGTGCGTTAAGTGTCATGTTGCAATTCAAAGATCCGTCTAAAGAACAGCTAACGGCAGTTGTAGAATCCTTACGGCCGATACACTTACGTGCATTCAGACGCATGGAACAACATACCCCAGAGCTATTCAAAGGCTTGCAGTACTGATAACGGCTGAAAAAAAGACACTCCTAACGACCCACCTAAAGACCCACTTTTCACACACGTTAGACACTTAACGGCCAAAACTAAACACCCGATACAGAGGAAAAGACACAAAAGGCTTACCGCACAACCATGTAAATGGGAAAATTAACCCGTGCAATGCCAAAACAACACAAAAACATGCACACACAACACCAAATCACTACACACACAACAACAACCAACACCACAGGAACAATGACACACAAAAAAACAACAACACAACAGGCACGGAACAATGGGGTCATCACACAAAGCGGACACCTGCAAATACAAGCTCACCTGGGCAACATCAACACGCCACCTGCACCCCACAACTGCACGCCCGCAAATGGCACACACAGAACAAGCACAACACACCACATCTTATAACACACACACACACCTGCTAACACTTACCTGGACAAAAACAACTCACCATTGGTCAGCACTCACCTCATCACCGACACCCACACCAACGCCCTAGCAAGTACTTAAAGGGACAACTCAACACACTCACTTGTGGCTTGTTTTCCACTCAGGGAGGGAGAGAGAGAGATAGACAGAGAGAGAGAGAGAGAGACAGATAGATAGATACAGATAGATAGAAACAGTATGTTGGGTTCATATTGTTGCGAAGGCTGCGGAGAAGGCGTGCAAGGGAGAGAGCTAGGGAACATCAGCAAACTCCAAGCATGCCTGATCAACAGCCTTCACCTGTTGCAAGTGAGGAGGCTCTGGCTCACCAGCCACACAGGAGTCCATCCCCACCTGGAGGGCACAGGATGTATAGACGACCACCAATGCCCAGGGTATACCGCCCAAGGGTCACACTCTTTGGAATGGCTGATGACGAGGTAATTGATCGCTACAGGTTGAGGCCTGACAGCATCATTGCCTTGTATGAGGTCATCAAGGAGCAGGTGGATCCCATCTACATCCACAACCATGCCCTAACTGGCCTGCAGAAACTACTCTGTGCCATACACTTCATGGCAAGCGGGGCCTTCCAGTCCACAGAGGGTTACGCATCTGGCATGTCACAGGCCACATTCTCCAGGGTGCTGGCCCAGGTCCTGCCAGCCCTCAAAAGCAAGGCCAGTACCTATATACATTTCCCCACCACCGACATGGACTGGATACACGTCAAGCAGGCCTTTTACGCAAAGGGAGGCATGCCCAGGGTCATGGGTGCTATAGATTGCACCATGTCCGGATTAAGGCCCCAGCACGTGACGCACAGATATTCATCAACAGGAAGAACTTCCACTCCATCAACGTGCATATGGTGTGTGACAGCAACATGAGGATCATGAATGTCTGTGCAAAATATCCTGGCAGCTCACATGATTCATACATTCTCCAAAACTCTCAGTCCACAGAGATTTTGAGAATGGAACCTTTACAGGGGGATGGCTAGTGGGTGAGTTCACAAAACAAAATCACACCACATACACAGGCGTACACACCACTCAGCTCAGCATGCACCTGACCCACAGCTACTACGTCCACCACACAAAACATCATTCACACAACATGTGCTCCCTGTTTCACCATGTCACTCACATTACACAGGTGATGCTGGCCATGGATGCAAGTCCTGGCTACTGACCCCTCTGGCCAATCCCCAAACACATGCCCAGGAAAGTTACAACCCAGGCTCATGCCAGAACCAGGAATGCTATTGAGCGGACATTTGGGCTCCTCAAGTCAAGATTCCGATGTCTGGACCACTCTGGGGGAGCACTGCAGTATGCACCTGGAAAGGTGTGCGACATCATTGTGGCGTGCGCAATACTGCACAACATCGCAGTGGACACCAGGCTGCTGGAGCACATCCCGGACCCCCCCATACGGACCCCCCCATACAGGAAGTGGCCATGGACATCGGGCATGTGGAGGAGACCATGAGAGGGGCACAGATCAGAGACAGGCTCATCACGGAACACTTCACCTGTGAGTATAACACACACATGCAAACAATCCATGCAAGTCCCCCATCAGTCCTGTGACACTAACCACACTGCACATTTTGTTCTGTCTCACCCCACAGGAACAGTGACACAGCACTGCACTGGCAGCGGACGTGGCAAATTGTGTGTGTGGACTCAAAAACCATCCTCCATTCACACTCTCCACGTTGACATACAGACCCCAAGGATATCATTCACACCCTCAGGAGAAACAAGGTACAACACATAACCCATGTTCATTCGCCTTACAGGGCTTGATTGACAGCAACTAACTGGATTTGCCATGATTATAGCCTGAACAACCATGCTAGCCCAGTAGTGAAAGAGTATTATCTAATGATTTGCATGAGAAGGGACATCAGACTCAATATGGGACCTGTACTGTGCTACAGCTGAGAAAGAGCAGCACAGGGGTGGATGTACAGTGGTATGGGCACACAATGTAGAGGTCATGAGACGTAGATCAGATTACCACGGACTCCATGCAGACCTGTGAGTGTGCAGACATATGTGCCCCCGACATGAATACACACATCAACAAATGTGTCCTAACAGTTCCATGGAACAAATGACATTGGG
>JBBDGT010000216.1:0-41470 GCA_037306005.1 Rhinophrynus dorsalis | reverse complement strand
ACCCAGGGAAGACACAGACAAGTGGTACCCAGGGAAGGCACACACTAGTGGTACCCAGGGAAGGCTCAGACAAGTGGTACTCAGGGAAGGCACAGACAAGTGGTACCCAGGGAAGGCACAGACAAGTGATACCCAGGGAAGGCACATACTAGTGGTACCCAGGGAAGGCACAGACAAGTGGTACCCAGGGAAGGCACAGACAAGTGGTACCCAGGGAAGGCACAGACAAGTGGTACCCAGGGAAGTCACAGACAAGTGATACCCAGGGAAGGCACAGACAAGTGGTACCCAGGGAAGACACAGACAAGTGGTACCCAGGGAAGACACAGACAGTGATACCCAGGGAAGGCACAGACAAGTGGTACCCAGGGAAGGCACAGACAAGTGATACCCAGGGAAGACACAGACAAGTGGTACCCAGGGAAGGCACAGACAAGTGGTAACCAGGGAAGACACAGACAAGTGGTAACCAGGGAAGGCACAGACAAGTGGTACCCAGGGAAGACACAGACAAGTGATACCCAGGGAAGGCACAGACAAGTGGTACCCAGGGAAGGTACAGACAAGTGGTACCCAGGGAAGGCACAGACAAGTGATACCCAGGGAAGGCACAGACAAGTGGTGCCCAGGGAAGGCACAGACAAGTGGTACTCAGGGAAGGCACAGACAATTGGCACTCAGGGAAGACACAGACAAGTGGTACCCAGGGAAGGCACAGACAAGTGGTACCCAGGGAAGGCACAGACAAGTAGTACCCAGGAGAAGCAGAGACGAGCGATACTCAGGAGAGGTAGAGGCGAGCGATATCCAGGGCGGAGCTCAGTCTGACCCTGTGTTTAGGGTCCATAGCAGTGATGGCACGTCTGCTGGTGTCCTCTACAAGCCAGAGCGGAGAGGAGGCTGGTGACAGTGACAGAGTGAGAAGGGAGGGGGAGGGATCTAGTGCAGGAAGATGAGCTCTTGTCCCCTGGGTACGACCGATCTCAGATGTGCCGGGCTGAGATAAAAAGGACAGGAGGATGAGAGGAGGGGATGCGTCTGGGACACACATAATGCCCCCTTAATATGAATAAGCCATTGCATATAGGAAGCGGGCGCAAGGATCCTAATTAGTTGAGACATCTGTCACTATTTTGGAGGGCAAACGCTGAGATGGATTCCATTCCAGTCGTGCCCCCAGCCCTGACACAGTGACAGTCACACCACAGACACGGGGGTCTGATAAATACAAACGCTGAGATGGATTCCATTCCAGAAGTGCCCCCAGCCCTGACACAGTGACAGTCACACCACAGACACGGGGGTCTGATAAATACAAACGCTGAGATGGATTCCATTCCGGACGTGCCCCCAGCCCTGACACAGTGACAGTCACACCACAGACATGGGGGTCTGATAAATACAAACACTGAGATGGATTCCATTCCAGAAGTGCCCCCAGCCCTGACACAGTGACAGTCACACCACAGACACGGGGGTCTGATAAATACAAACGCTGAGATGGATTCCATTCCGGACGTGCCCCCAGCCCTGACACAGTGACAGTCACACCACAAACATGGGGGTCTGATAAATACAAACGCTGAGATGGATTCCATTCCAGACGTGCCCCCAGCCCTGACACAGTGACAGTCACACCACAGACATGGGGGTCTGATAAATACAAACGCTGAGATGGATTCCATTCCAGACGTGCCCCCAGCCCTGACACAGTGACAGTCACACCACAGACATGGGGGTCTGATAAATACAAACCCTGCCCCCCCTTCCGCACACAGCTGAGACCAACCCCCCTGCGCTATAGTCTATGTCCTAGCCATCACACACAAAAGGTCTCACCGTGACCCAGCTCCATGCACAGCTGAGCCCAGACTCTCCGTCACATGCGCACCACCCTTCCGTTCGCTGCCATTCACCGGCAGCCATGTTGGCTGGTCCCAGGAGAGGGTGTCGGATCCGCGCAGGTCTCTCCTGTGTTTTACAGATCTCTGTCTGTGCCGATTAACCCCTTACACACCAGGGTGGACTGTCTAAGGCACTTAAATCTCCATTGACATTGAAAGGATTATATTAACCCCATGGATGCTAGGAAGGTATCCAATGCATTTAGAAACTATTCGTTGGAGAGCTTTTCAGCATTCAGGGGTTAAATGTGACTCTGCACAAACGTCTCCTCTAATACAATAAACTCAGACATAATTCCATAGGAATAAAGAGTAACAAGGTCTGCTGGATGGGGGAGAATCTTCCCAAAATACATCAGTCTTAGGGATAGTCTAGATGGCAGGAAGGAAGGGGTTAATTCTCAATACAAGTGGTATAAATTACTGTTGTAGACAACAGAGATGAGAGAGGGACACTGGGAAGGAAGGGGTTAGCCCAGGCTTGTTCTATAGGAAGGGAACTCCTGTCTGGTTTAATAGCCCAATAAGAAAATCCTCAGTCCCAGGGGTATAAATTAGTGTTGGAGAGTAAGGAAGGAGCAGCCAGTGTATCTCTGGGTAGGAAGGGGTTAACCCATGCTGTCTCTATAGGAAGGGAACGCCTGTCTGGATGAATGGTCTGATAACTACAAGCCTCAGAGACCAGGGGTATAAATTAGTGTTGGAGAGGAAGGACGGAGCAGCCACTGTATCTCTGGGTAGGAAGGGGTTAACCCATGCTGTCTCTATAGGAAGGGAACGCCTGTCTGGATGAATGATCTGATAACTACAAGCCTCATTCCCAGGGGTATAAATTAGTGTTGAAGAGGAAGGAAGGAGTAGCCACTGTATCTCTGGGTAGGAAGGGGTTAACCCATGCTGTCTCTATAGGAAGGGAACGCCTGTCTGGATGAATGGTCTGACAACTACAAGCCTCATTCCCAGGGGTATAAATTAGTGTTGGAGAGGAAGGAAGGAGCAGCCAGTGTATCTCTGGGTAGGAAGGGGTTAACTCATGCTGTCTCTATAGGAAGGGAACGCCTGTCTGGATGAATGATCTGATAGCTACAAGCCTCAGAGACCAGGGGTATAAATTAGTGTTGAAGAGGAAGGAAGGAACAGCCAGTGTATCTCTGGGTAGGAAGGGGTTAACCCATGCTGTCTCTATAGGAAGGGAACGCCTGTCTGGATGAATGGTCTGATAAGTACAAGCCTCAGAGACCAGGGGTATAAATTAGTGTTGGAGAGGAAGGAAGGAGTAGCCACTGTATCTCTGGGTAGGAAGGGGTTAACCCATGCTGTCTCTATAGGAAGGGAACGCCTGTCTGGATGAATGATCTGATAAGTACAAGCCTCATTCCCAGGGGTATAAATTAGTGTTGGAGAGTAAGGAAGGAGCAGCCAGTGTATCTCTGGGTAGGAAGGGGTTAACCCATGCTGTCTCTATAGGAAGGGAACGCCTGTCTGGATGAATGGTCTGATAACTACAAGCCTCAGAGACCAGGGGTATAAATTAGTGTTGGAGAGGAAGGAAGGAGCAGCCAGTGTATCTCTGGGTAGGAAGGGGTTAACCCATGCTGTCTCTATAGGAAGGGAACGCCTGTCTGGATGAATGGTCTGATAACTACAAGCCTCAGTCCCAGGGGTATAAATTAGTGTTGGAGAGGAAGGAAGGAGTAGCCACTGTATCTCTGGGTAGGAAGGGGTTAACCCATGCTGTCTCTATAGGAAGGGAACGCCTGTCTGGATGAATGGTCTGATAACTACAAGCCTCAGAGACCAGGGGTATAAATTAGTGTTGGAGAGGAAGGAAGGAACAGCCAGTGTATCTCTGGGTAGGAAGGGGTTAACCCATGCTGTCTCTATAGGAAGGGAACGCCTGTCTGGATGAATGGTCTGATAACTACAAGCCTCAGAGACCAGGGGTATAAATTAGTGTTGGAGAGGAAGGAAGGAACAGCCAGTGTATCTCTGGGTAGGAAGGGGTTAACCCATGCTGTCTCTATAGGAAGGGAACTCCTGTCTGGATGAATGGTCTGATAACTACAAGCCTCAGAGACCAGGGGTATAAATTAGTGTTGGAGAGGAAGGAAGGAGTAGCCACTGTATCTCTGGGTAGGAAGGGGTTAACCCATGCTGTCTCTATAGGAAGGGAACGCCTGTCTGGATGAATGATCTGATAACTACAAGCCTCAGTCCCAGGGGTATAAATTAGTGTTGGAGAGGAAGGAAGGAGTAGCCACTGTATCTCTGGGTAGGAAGGGGTTAACCCATGCTGTCTCTATAGGAAGGGAACGCCTGTCTGGATGAATGGTCTGATAACTACAAGCCTCAGAGACCAGGGGTATAAATTAGTGTTGGAGAGGAAGGAAGGAACAGCCAGTGTATCTCTGGGTAGGAAGGGGTTAACCCATGCTGTCTCTATAGGAAGGGAACGCCTGTCTGGATGAATGGTCTGATAACTACAAGCCTCAGAGACCAGGGGTATAAATTAGTGTTGGAGAGGAAGGAAGGAGTAGCCACTGTATCTCTGGGTAGGAAGGGGTTAACCCATGCTGTCTCTATAGGAAGGGAACGCCTGTCTGGATGAATGATCTGATAACTACAAGCCTCAGTCCCAGGGGTATAAATTAGTGTTGGAGAGGAAGGAAGGAGTAGCCACTGTATCTCTGGGTAGGAAGGGGTTAACCCATGCTGTCTCTATAGGAAGGGAACGCCTGTCTGGATGAATGGTCTGATAACTACAAGCCTCAGAGACCAGGGGTATAAATTAGTGTTGGAGAGGAAGGAAGGAGTAGCCAGTGTATCTCTGGGTAGGAAGGGGTTAACCCATGCTGTCTCTATAGGAAGGGAACGCCTGTCTGGATGAATGGTCTGATAACTACAAGCCTCAGAGACCAGGGGTATAAATTAGTGTTGAAGAGGAAGGAAGGAGCAGCCAGTGTATCTCTGGGTAGGAAGGGGTTAACCCATGCTGTCTCTATAGGAAGGGAACGCCTGTCTGGATGAATGATCTGATAAGTACAAGCCTCAGTCCCAGGGGTATAAATTAGTGTTGGAGAGGAAGGAAGGAACAGCCAGTGTATCTCTGGGTAGGAAGGGGTTAACCCATGCTGTCTCTATAGGAAGGGAACGCCTGTCTGGATGAATGGTCTGATAACTACAAGCCTCAGAGACCAGGGGTATAAATTAGTGTTGGAGAGGAAGGAAGGAGTAGCCACTGTATCTCTGGGTAGGAAGGGGTTAACCCATGCTGTCTCTATAGGAAGGGAACGCCTGTCTGGATGAATGGTCTGATAACTACAAGCCTCAGAGACCAGGGGTATAAATTAGTGTTGGAGAGAACAGGCAGAGAGACTGGAGGACACTGGGCAGGAAAGGGTTAACCCTGACAGACCGGGACACTGGGAAGGAAGGAGTTAACACAGACAGATAGACCAGGACCCTGGGAAGGAAGGGGTTAACCCAGAGAGCTAGACTGGGACACTGGGAATGAAGGGGTTAACCCAGAGAGCTAGACTGGGACAGTGGGAAGGAAGGGGTTAACCCAGACAGATAGAAAGGGACACTGGGAAGGAAGGAGTTAAACCAGACAGATAGATGGGACAATGCAAAGGAAGGGGTTAACACAGACAGATAGATCAGGACACTGGGAAGGAAGGGGTTAACACAGACAGATAGACCGGGACCCTGGGAAGGAAGGGGTTAACCCAGAGAGCTAGACTGGGACACTGGGAAGGAAGGGGTTAACCCAGAGAGCTAGACTGGGACACTGGGAATGAAGGGGTTAACCCAGAGAGCTAGACTGGGACACTGGGAATGAAGGGGTTAACCCAGAGAGCTAGAATGGGACACTGGGAAGGAAGGGGTTTACCCAGACAGATAGAAAGGGACACTGGGAAGGAAGGAGTTAAACCAGACAGATAGATGGGACAGTGGGTAGGAAGGGGTTAACAGACAGATAGATCAGGACACTGGGAAGGAAGGGGTTAACGCAGATAGACTGGGGCACTGGAAAGGAAGGGGTTAATGCAGACAGACTGTAGGAGACTGGGTAACACCAGATGACGCACAGCACAGATGGCCCTGAATTCATATTAAAACACACAAAGCTTAGCCCTCTGAGCACTAGGGGTTAATTAAAGGGATAGAAATACTTACAATGTAAAACATATATATATATATATAGTAGATTTATCTCCCTGAGTAAAACAAGTGCACTCTCACTGCAGAAAGGATTTATTCAAAACTTATAGCAGCTCAAATTAGAATTGTTTAGGTGCAATATCTCAGTGGCCTGAAAGTGGACAGTGGCGCTGTTGCTACACCATCTTATGGACAGCTCTGGTCAATTGACCATAAATCTTCATAGGACTGTGTAGAAACAGCGCCACTATCAGGCCACTGTGATACTGCACCTAAAAAATTCTACTTTCAGCTGCAATAACTTTTGAATAAATCCTTTCAGCAGTGGGAGTGCCCTTATTTTACTGAGGGGGATAAACCTGCTATATATATATATATTTTACATTTTACGTATTACTATTCTTTTAATGTAATACAGACCCTATAGCACTCACAGGGTTAATTATAGTATTACACAACTTTCTGACACTCAAAGTGTTAACTAACGGGCTAAACACCATACTACCGGTAACATTTAACTTTCCTCACCCAACTGGCACTAAAAGGGTTAATTTAATGTTGTGCCCTCCGGCACCATCCTCTTTTTAATTAACATGTACACAACATTCTACAATTGTAACCGGACCCATACAGAATAGTACTGTGATCAGTACATAGAGTGGATATGTCATCAGTACATAGGGTGGATATGTGATCAGTACATAGAGTGGATATGTGATCAGTACATACAGTGGATTTGTGATCAGTACATAGAGTGGATATGTGATCAGTACATAGGGTGGATATGTGATCAGTACATAGAGTGGATATGTGATCAGTACATAGAGTGGATATGTGATCAGTACATAGGGTGGATATGTGATCAGTACATAGGGTGGATATGTGATCAGTACATAGAGTGGATATGTGATCAGTACATACAGTGGATTTGTGATCAGTACATAGAGTGGATATGTGATCAGTACATAGGGTGGATATGTGATCAGTACATAGAGTGGATATGTGATCAGTACATAGAGTGGATATGTGATCAGTACATAGAGTGGATATGTGATCAGTACATAGAGTGGATCTGTGATCAGTACATAGAGTGGATATGTGATCAGTACATAGAGTGGATCTGTGATCAGTACATAGGGTGGATATGTGATAAGTACATAGAGTGGATATGTGATCAGTACATAGGGTGGATATGTGATCAGTACATAGGGTAGATCTGTGATCAGTACATAGGGTGGATATGTGATCAGTACGTAGGGTGGATATGTGATCAGTACATAGGGTGGATATGTGATCAGTACATAGAGTGGATATGTGATCAGTACATAGAGTGATATGTGATCAGTACATATAGTGGATATGTGATCAGTACATATAGTGGATATGTGATCAGTACATAGAGTGGATATGTGATCAGTACATAGAGTGGATCTGTGATCAGTACATAGAGTGGATATGTGATCAGTACATAGAGTGGATATGTGATCAGTACATAGGGTGGATCTGTGATCAGTACATAGGGTGGATATGTGATCAGTACATATAGTGGATATGTGATCAGTACATAGAGTGGATATGTGATCAGTACATAGAGTGGATCTGTGATCAGTACATAGAGTGGATATGTGATCAGTACATAGAGTGGATATGTGATCAGTACATAGGGTGGATATGTGATCAGTACATAGAGTGGATATGTGATCAGTACATAGAGTGGATATGTGATCAGTACATAGAGTGGATATGTGATCAGTACATAGGGTGGATCTGTGATCAGTACATAGAGTGGATATGTGATCAGTACATAGGGTGGATATGTGATCAGTACATAGAGTGGATATGTGATCAGTACATAGGGTGGATATGTGATCAGTACATAGAGTGGATCTGTGATCAGTACATAGGGTGGATATGTGATCAGTACATAGGGTGGATATGTGATCAGTACATAGAGTGGATATGTGATCAGTACATATAGTGGATATGTGATCGGTACATAGAGTGGATATGTGATCAGTACATAGGGTGGATATGTGATCAGTACATAGAGTGGATATGTGATCAGTACATAGAGTGGATCTGTGATCAGTACATAGAGTGGATCTGTGATCAGTACATAGAGTGGATATGTGATCAGTACATAGAGTGGATATGTGATCAGTACATAGAGTGGATCTGTGATCAGTACATAGGGTGGATATGTGATCAGTACATAGGGTGGATATGTGAAAAGTACATAGAGTGGATATGTGATCAGTACATAGGGTGGATATGTTATCAGTACATAGAGTGGATATGTGATCAGTACATAGAGTGGATCTGTGATCAGTACATAGGGTGGATATGTGATCAGTACATAGAGTGGATCTGTGATCCGTACATAGAGTGGATATGTGATCAGTACATAGGGTGGATATGTGATCAGTACATAGAGTGGATCTGTGATCAGTACATAGAGTGGATATGTGATCAGTACATACAGTAGATCTGTGATCAGTACATAGAGTGGATATGTGATCAGTACATATAGTGGATATGTGATCAGTACATAGAGTGGATCTGTGAACAGTACATAGAGTGGATATGTGATCAGTACATAGAGTGGATATGTGATCAGTACATAGGGTGGATATGTGATCAGTACATAGGGTGGATATGTGATCAGTACATATAGTGGATATGTGATCAGTACATAGAGTGGATATGTGATCAGTACATAGGGTGGATATGTGATCAGTACATAGAGTGGATCTGTGAACAGTACATAGAGTGGATATGTGATCAGTACATATAGTGGATATGTGATCAGTACATAGGGTGGATATGTGATCAGTACATAGGGTGGATATGTGATCAGTACATAGGGTGGATATGTGATCAGTACATAGAGAGGATATGTGATCAGTACATAGAGTGGATATGTGATCAGTACATATGGTGGATATGTGATCAGTACATATAGTGGATATGTGATCAGGACATAGACTGGATATGTGATCAGTACATAGAGTGGATATGTGATCAGTACATATAGTGGATATGTGATCAGTACATAGGGTGGATATGTGATCAGTACATAGAGTGGATCTGTGATCAGTACATAGAGTGGATATGTGATCAGTACATAGAGTGGATATATGATCAGTAAATATAGTGGATATGTGATCAGTACATAGAGTGGATCTGTGATCAGTACATAGGGTGGATATGTGATCAGTACATAGAGTGAATCTGTGATCAGTACATAGAGTGGATATGTGATCAGTACATAGAGTGGATATGTGATCAGTACATAGGGTGGATATGTGATCAGTACATAGGGTGGATATGTGATCAGTACATAGAGTGGATCTGTGATCAGTACATAGAGTGGATATGTAATCAGTACATAGAGTGGATATGTGATCAGTACATAGAGTAGATATGTGATCAGTACATAGGGTGGATATGTGATCAGTACATAGAGTGGATATGTGATCAGTACATAGAGTGGATATGTGATCAGTACATATGTGATCAGTACATAGAGTGGATATGTGATCAGTACATAGGGTGGATATGTGATCAGTACATAGAGTGGATATGTGATCAGTACATAGGGTGGATATGTGATCAGTACATAGAGTGGATATGTGATCCGTACATAGGGTGGATCTGTGATCAGTACATAGGGTGGATATGTGATCAGTACATATAGTGGATATGTGATCAGTACATAGGGTGGATATGTGATCAGTACATAGAGTGGATATGTGATCAGTACATAGGGGGGATATGTGATCAGTACATAGAGTGGATATGTGATCAGTACATAGGGTGGATCTGTGATCAGTACATCGGGTGGATATGTGATCAGTACATAGAGTGGATATGTGATCAGTACATAGAGTGGATATGTAATCAGTACATATAGTGGATATGTGATCAGTACATAGGGTGGATATGTGATCAGTACATAGAGTGGATCTGTGATCAGTACATAGAGTGGATATGTGATCAGTATATAGAGTGGATATATGATCAGTAAATATAGTGGATATGTGATCAGTACATAGAGTGGATATGTGATCAGTACATAGAGTGGATCTGTGATCAGTACATAGAGTGGATATGTGATCAGTACATAGAGTGGATCTGTGATCAGTACATAGGGTGGGTCTGTGATCAGTACATAGGGTGGATATGTGATCAGTACATAGAGTTAATATGTGATCAGTACATAGAGTGGATATGTAATCATTACATATAGTGGATATGTGATCAGTACATAGGGTGGATATGTGATCAGTACATAGAGTGGATCTGTGATCAGTACATAGAGTGGATATGTGATCAGTACATAGAGTGGATATATGATCAGTACATATAGTGGATATGTGATCAGTACATAGAGTGGATATGTGATCAGTACAAAGAGTGGATATGTGATCAGTACATAGGGTGGATATGTGATCGGTACATAGAGTGGATATGTGATCGGTACATAGAGTGGATATGTGATCAGTACATAGGGTGGATATGGGATCAGTACAAAGAGTGGATATGTGATCAGTACATAGAGTGGATATGTGATCAGTACATAGAGTGGATATGTGATCGGTACATAGGGTGGATCTGTGATCAGTACATAGGGTGGATATGTGATCAGTACATAGGGTGGATATGTGATCAGTACATAGAGTGGATCTGTGATCAGTACATAGAGTGGATCTGTGATCAGTACATAGGGTGGATATGTGATCAGTACATAGAGTGGATATGTGATCAGTACATAGGGTGGATATGTGATCAGTACATAGAGTGGATATGTGATCAGTACATAGAGTGGATCTGTGATCCGTACATAGAGTGGATATGTGATCAGTACATAGGGTGGATATGTGATAAGTACATAGAGAGGATATGTGATCAGTACATAGGGTGGATATGTTATCAGTACATAGAGTGGATCTGTGATCCGTACATAGAGTGGATATGTGATCAGTACATAGGGTGGATATGTGATCAGTACATAGAGTGGATATGTGATCAGTACATAGAGTGGATCTGTGATCAGTACATAGAGTGGATCTGTGATCAGTACATAGGGTGGATATGTGATCAGTACATAGAGTGGATATGTGATCAGTACATAGAGTGGATCTGTGATCAGTACATAGAGTAGATCTGTGATCAGTACATAGAGTGGATCTGTGATCAGTACATAAAGTGGATATGTGATCAGTACATAGAGTGGATATGTGATCAGTACATAGGGTGGATATGTGATCAGTACATAGAGTGGATATGTGATCAGTACATAGAGTGGATATGTGATCAGTACATAGAGTGGATATGTGATCAGTACATATAGTGGATATGTGATCAGTACATAGAGTGGATCTGTGATCAGTACATAGAGTGGATCTGTGATCAGTACATAGAGTGGATATGTGATCAGTACATAGAGTGGATATGTGATCAGTACATAGGGTGGATATGTGATCAGTACATAGGGTGGATATGTGATCAGTACATAGGGTGGATATGTGATCAGTACATAGAGAGGATATGTGATCAGTACATAGAGTGGATATGTGATCAGTACATAGGGTGGATATGTGATCAGAACATACAGTAGATCTCTGATCAGTACATAGAGTGGATATGTGATCAGTACATAGGGTGGATATGTGATCAGTACATAGGGTGGATATGTGATCAGTAAATAGGGTGGATATGTGATCAGTACATAGAGTGGATCTGTGATCAGTACATAGAGTGGATATGTGATCAGTACATAGAGTGGATATGTGATCAGTACATAGAGTGGATATGTGATCAGTACATAGAGTGGATATGTGATCAGTACATATAGTGGATATGTGATCAGTACATAGAGTGGATCTGTGATCAGTACATAGAGTGGATATGTGATCAGTACATATAGTGGATATGTGATCAGTACATAGAGTGGATATGTGATCAGTACATAGGGTGGATATGTGATCAGTACATAGGGTGGATATGTGATCAGTACATAGGGTGGATATGTGATCAGTACATAGAGAGGATATGTGATCAGTACATAGAGTGGATATGTGATCAGTACATAGGGTGGATATGTGATCAGAACATACAGTAGATCTCTGATCAGTACATAGAGTGGATATGTGATCAGTACATAGGGTGGATATGTGATCAGTACATAGGGTGGATATGTGATCAGTACATAGGGTGGATATGTGATCAGTACATAGAGTGGATCTGTGATCAGTACATAGAGTGGATATGTGATCAGTACATAGGGTGGATATGTGATCAGTACATAGAGTGGATATGTGATCAGTACATAGAGTGGATATGTGATCAGTACATATAGTGGATATGTGATCAGTACATAGAGTGGATCTGTGATCAGTAGATAGAGTGGATATGTGATCAGTACATAGGGTGGATGTGTGATCAGTACATAGAGTGGATATGTGATCAGTACATAGAGTGGATCTGTGATCAGTACATAGAGTGGATATGTGATCAGTACATAGGGTGGATCTGTGATCAGTACATATAGTGGATATGTGATCAGTACATAGAGTGGATCTGTGATCAGTACATAGAGTGGATATGTGATCAGTACATAGAGTGGATATGTGATCAGTACATAGAGTGGATATGTGATCGGTACATAGAGTGGATATGTGATCAGTACATAGGGTGGATATGTGATCAGTACATAGAGTTAATATGTGATCAGTACATAGAGTGGATATGTAATCATTACATATAGTGGATATGTGATCAGTACATAGGGTGGATATGTGATCAGTACATAGGGTGGATATGTGATCAGTACATAGAGTGGATATGTGATCAGTACATAGAGTGGATATGTGATCAGTACATATGTGATCAGTACATAGAGTGGATATGTGATCAGTACATAGGGTGGATATGTGATCAGTACATAGAGTGGATATGTGATCAGTACATAGGGTGGATATGTGATCAGTACATAGAGTGGATATGTGATCCGTACATAGGGTGGATCTGTGATCAGTACATAGGGTGGATATGTGATCAGTACATATAGTGGATATGTGATCAGTACATAGGGTGGATATGTGATCAGTACATAGAGTGGATATGTGATCAGTACATAGGGGGGATATGTGATCAGTACATAGAGTGGATATGTGATCAGTACATAGGGTGGATCTGTGATCAGTACATCGGGTGGATATGTGATCAGTACATAGAGTGGATATGTGATCAGTACATAGAGTGGATATGTAATCAGTACATATAGTGGATATGTGATCAGTACATAGGGTGGATATGTGATCAGTACATAGAGTGGATCTGTGATCAGTACATAGAGTGGATATGTGATCAGTATATAGAGTGGATATATGATCAGTAAATATAGTGGATATGTGATCAGTACATAGAGTGGATATGTGATCAGTACATAGAGTGGATCTGTGATCAGTACATAGAGTGGATATGTGATCAGTACATAGAGTGGATCTGTGATCAGTACATAGGGTGGGTCTGTGATCAGTACATAGGGTGGATATGTGATCAGTACATAGAGTTAATATGTGATCAGTACATAGAGTGGATATGTAATCATTACATATAGTGGATATGTGATCAGTACATAGGGTGGATATGTGATCAGTACATAGAGTGGATCTGTGATCAGTACATAGAGTGGATATGTGATCAGTACATAGAGTGGATATATGATCAGTACATATAGTGGATATGTGATCAGTACATAGAGTGGATATGTGATCAGTACAAAGAGTGGATATGTGATCAGTACATAGGGTGGATATGTGATCGGTACATAGAGTGGATATGTGATCGGTACATAGAGTGGATATGTGATCAGTACATAGGGTGGATATGGGATCAGTACAAAGAGTGGATATGTGATCAGTACATAAAGTGGATATGTGATCAGTACATAGAGTGGATATGTGATCGGTACATAGGGTGGATCTGTGATCAGTACATAGGGTGGATATGTGATCAGTACATAGGGTGGATATGTGATCAGTACATAGAGTGGATCTGTGATCAGTACATAGAGTGGATCTGTGATCAGTACATAGGGTGGATATGTGATCAGTACATAGAGTGGATATGTGATCAGTACATAGGGTGGATATGTGATCAGTACATAGAGTGGATATGTGATCAGTACATAGAGTGGATCTGTGATCCGTACATAGAGTGGATATGTGATCAGTACATAGGGTGGATATGTGATAAGTACATAGAGAGGATATGTGATCAGTACATAGGGTGGATATGTTATCAGTACATAGAGTGGATCTGTGATCCGTACATAGAGTGGATATGTGATCAGTACATAGGGTGGATATGTGATCAGTACATAGAGTGGATATGTGATCAGTACATAGAGTGGATCTGTGATCAGTACATAGAGTGGATCTGTGATCAGTACATAGGGTGGATATGTGATCAGTACATAGAGTGGATATGTGATCAGTACATAGAGTGGATCTGTGATCAGTACATAGAGTAGATCTGTGATCAGTACATAGAGTGGATCTGTGATCAGTACATAAAGTGGATATGTGATCAGTACATAGAGTGGATATGTGATCAGTACATAGGGTGGATATGTGATCAGTACATAGAGTGGATATGTGATCAGTACATAGAGTGGATATGTGATCAGTACATAGAGTGGATATGTGATCAGTACATATAGTGGATATGTGATCAGTACATAGAGTGGATCTGTGATCAGTACATAGAGTGGATCTGTGATCAGTACATAGAGTGGATATGTGATCAGTACATAGAGTGGATATGTGATCAGTACATAGGGTGGATATGTGATCAGTACATAGGGTGGATATGTGATCAGTACATAGGGTGGATATGTGATCAGTACATAGAGAGGATATGTGATCAGTACATAGAGTGGATATGTGATCAGTACATAGGGTGGATATGTGATCAGAACATACAGTAGATCTCTGATCAGTACATAGAGTGGATATGTGATCAGTACATAGGGTGGATATGTGATCAGTACATAGGGTGGATATGTGATCAGTACATAGGGTGGATATGTGATCAGTACATAGAGTGGATCTGTGATCAGTACATAGAGTGGATATGTGATCAGTACATAGAGTGGATATGTGATCAGTACATAGAGTGGATATGTGATCAGTACATAGAGTGGATATGTGATCAGTACATATAGTGGATATGTGATCAGTACATAGAGTGGATCTGTGATCAGTACATAGAGTGGATATGTGATCAGTACATATAGTGGATATGTGATCAGTACATAGAGTGGATATGTGATCAGTACATAGGGTGGATATGTGATCAGTACATAGGGTGGATATGTGATCAGTACATAGGGTGGATATGTGATCAGTACATAGAGAGGATATGTGATCAGTACATAGAGTGGATATGTGATCAGTACATAGGGTGGATATGTGATCAGAACATACAGTAGATCTCTGATCAGTACATAGAGTGGATATGTGATCAGTACATAGGGTGGATATGTGATCAGTACATAGGGTGGATATGTGATCAGTACATAGGGTGGATATGTGATCAGTACATAGAGTGGATCTGTGATCAGTACATAGAGTGGATATGTGATCAGTACATAGGGTGGATATGTGATCAGTACATAGAGTGGATATGTGATCAGTACATAGAGTGGATATGTGATCAGTACATATAGTGGATATGTGATCAGTACATAGAGTGGATCTGTGATCAGTAGATAGAGTGGATATGTGATCAGTACATAGGGTGGATGTGTGATCAGTACATAGAGTGGATATGTGATCAGTACATAGAGTGGATCTGTGATCAGTACATAGAGTGGATATGTGATCAGTACATAGGGTGGATCTGTGATCAGTACATATAGTGGATATGTGATCAGTACATAGAGTGGATCTGTGATCAGTACATAGAGTGGATATGTGATCAGTACATAGAGTGGATATGTGATCAGTACATAGAGTGGATATGTGATCGGTACATAGAGTGGATATGTGATCAGTACATAGGGTGGATATGTGATCAGTACATAGAGTTAATATGTGATCAGTACATAGAGTGGATATGTAATCATTACATATAGTGGATATGTGATCAGTACATAGGGTGGATATGTGATCAGTACATAGAGTGGATCTGTGATCAGTACATAGAGTGGATATGTGATCAGTACATAGAGTGGATATATGATCAGTACATAGAGTGGATATGTGATCAGTACATAGAGTGGATATGTGATCAGTACATAGAGTGGATATGTGATCAGTACAAAGAGTGGATATGTGATCAGTACATAGAGTGGATATGTGATCAGTACATAGGGTGGATATGTGATCAGTACATAGGGTGGATATGTGATCAGTACATAGAGTGGATATGTGATCAGTACATAGAGTGGATCTGTGATCAGTACATAGGGTGGATATGTGATCAGTACATAGAGTAGATATGTGATCAGTACATACAGTGGATATGTGATCAGTACATAGGGTGGATATGTAATCAGTACATAGAGTGGATATGTGATCAGTACATAGAGTGGATATGTGATCAGTACATAGGGTGGATATGTGATCAGTACATAGAGTGGATCTGTGATCAGTACATAGAGTGGATATGTGATCAGTACATAGAGTGGATCTGTGATCAGTACATAGAGTGGATATGTGATCAGTACATAGGGTGGATATGTGATCAGTACATAGGGTGGATATGTGATCAGTACATAGAGTGGATCTGTGATCAGTACATAGAGTGGATCTGTGATCAGTACATAGAGTGGATCTGTGATCAGTACATAGAGTGGATATGTGATCAGTACATAGAGTGGATATGTGATCAGTACATAGGGTGGAAATGTGATCAGTACATAGAGTGGATCTGTGATCAGAACATAGAGTGGATATGTGATCAGTACATAGAGTGGATATGTGATCAGTACATAGAGTGGATATGTGATCAGTACATAGAGTGGATCTGTGATCAGTACATAGACTGGATATGTGATCAGTACATAGAGTGGATATGTGATCAGTACATAGAGTGGATATGTGATCAGTACATAGGGTGGAAATGTGATCAGTACATAGAGTGGATCTGTGATCAGAACATAGAGTGGATATGTGATCAGTACATAGAGTAGATATGTGATCAGTACATAGAGTGGATATGTGATCAGTACATAGGGTGGATATGTGATCAGTACATAGAGTGGATATGTGATCAGTACATAGAGTGGATATGTGATCAGTACATAGGGTGGATATGTGATCAGTACATAGAGTGGATCTGTGATCAGTACATAGAGTGGATATGTGATCAGTACATAGGGTGGATATGTGATCAGTACATAGGGTGGATATGTGATCAGTACATAGAGTGGATATGTGATCAGTACATATAGTGGATATGTGATCAGTACATAGAGTGGATATGTGATCAGTACATAGGGTGGATATGTGATCAGTACATAGGGTGGATATGTGATCAGTACATAGGGTGGATATGTGATCAGTACATAGAGTGGATCTGTGATCAGTACATAGAGTGGGTCTGTGATCAGTACATAGAGTGGATATGTGATCAGTACATAGGGTGGAAATGTGATCAGTACATATAGTGGATATGTGATCAGTACATAGAGTGGATATGTGATCAGTACATAGGGTGGATATGTGATCAGTACATAGAGTGGATATGTGATCAGTACATAGAGTGAATATGTGATCAGTACATAGAGTGGATATATGATCAGTACATAGAGTGGATATGTGATCAGTACATAGGGTGGATATGTGATAAGTACATAGAGTGGATATGTGATCAGTACATAGGGTGGATATGTGATAAGTACATATAGTGGATATGTGATCAGTACATAGGGTGGATATGTGATAAGTACATAGAGTGGATATGTGATCAGTACATAGGGTGGATATGTGATCAGTACATAGAGTGGATATGTGATCAGTACATAGAGTGGATATGTGATCAGTACATAGGGTGGATATGTGATCAGTACATAGGGTGGATATGTTATCAGTACATAGAGTGGATCTGTGATCCGTACATAGAGTGGATATGTGATCAGTACATAGGGTGGATATGTGATCAGTACATAGAGTGGATATGTGATCAGTACATAGAGTGGATCTGTGATCAGTACATAGAGTGGATCTGTGATCAGTACATAGGGTGGATATGTGATCAGTACATAGAGTGGATATGTGATCAGTACATAGAGTGGATCTGTGATCAGTACATAGAGTAGATCTGTGATCAGTACATAGAGTGGATCTGTGATCAGTACATAAAGTGGATATGTGATCAGTACATAGAGTGGATATGTGATCAGTACATAGGGTGGATATGTGATCAGTACATAGAGTGGATATGTGATCAGTACATAGAGTGGATATGTGATCAGTACATAGAGTGGATATGTGATCAGTACATATAGTGGATATGTGATCAGTACATAGAGTGGATCTGTGATCAGTACATAGAGTGGATCTGTGATCAGTACATAGAGTGGATATGTGATCAGTACATAGAGTGGATATGTGATCAGTACATAGGGTGGATATGTGATCAGTACATAGGGTGGATATGTGATCAGTACATAGGGTGGATATGTGATCAGTACATAGAGAGGATATGTGATCAGTACATAGAGTGGATATGTGATCAGTACATAGGGTGGATATGTGATCAGAACATACAGTAGATCTCTGATCAGTACATAGAGTGGATATGTGATCAGTACATAGGGTGGATATGTGATCAGTACATAGGGTGGATATGTGATCAGTACATAGGGTGGATATGTGATCAGTACATAGAGTGGATCTGTGATCAGTACATAGAGTGGATATGTGATCAGTACATAGAGTGGATATGTGATCAGTACATAGAGTGGATATGTGATCAGTACATAGAGTGGATATGTGATCAGTACATATAGTGGATATGTGATCAGTACATAGAGTGGATCTGTGATCAGTACATAGAGTGGATATGTGATCAGTACATATAGTGGATATGTGATCAGTACATAGAGTGGATATGTGATCAGTACATAGGGTGGATATGTGATCAGTACATAGGGTGGATATGTGATCAGTACATAGAGAGGATATGTGATCAGTACATAGAGTGGATATGTGATCAGTACATAGGGTGGATATGTGATCAGAACATACAGTAGATCTCTGATCAGTACATAGAGTGGATATGTGATCAGTACATAGGGTGGATATGTGATCAGTACATAGGGTGGATATGTGATCAGTACATAGGGTGGATCTGTGATCAGTACATAGAGTGGATATGTGATCAGTACATAGGGTGGATATGTGATCAGTACATAGAGTGGATATGTGATCAGTACATAGAGTGGATATGTGATCAGTACATATAGTGGATATGTGATCAGTACATAGAGTGGATCTGTGATCAGTAGATAGAGTGGATATGTGATCAGTACATAGGGTGGATGTGTGATCAGTACATAGAGTGGATATGTGATCAGTACATAGAGTGGATCTGTGATCAGTACATAGAGTGGATATGTGATCAGTACATAGGGTGGATCTGTGATCAGTACATATAGTGGATATGTGATCAGTACATAGAGTGGATCTGTGATCAGTACATAGAGTGGATATGTGATCAGTACATAGAGTGGATATGTGATCAGTACATAGAGTGGATATGTGATCGGTACATAGAGTGGATATGTGATCAGTACATAGGGTGGATATGTGATCAGTACATAGAGTGGATATGTGATCAGTACATAGGGTGGATCTGTGATCAGTACATAGAGTGGATCTGTGATCAGTACATAGAGTGGATATGTGATCAGTACATAGGGTGGATCTGTGATCAGTACATAGAGTGGATATGTGATCAGTACATAGAGTGGATATGTGATCAGTACATAGAGTGGATATGTGATCGGTACATAGAGTGGATACGTGATCAGTACATAGGGTGGATATGTGATCAGTACATAGAGTGGATATGTGATCAGTACATAGGGTGGATATGTGATCAGTACATAGGGTGGATATGTGATCAGTACATATAGTGGATATGTGATCAGTACATAGAGTGGATATGTGATCAGTACATAGGGTGGATATGTGATCAGTACATAGGGTGGATATGTGATCAGTACATATAGTGGATATGTGATCAGTACATAGAGTGGATCTGTGATCAGTACATAGAGTGGATATGTGATCAGTACATAGAGTGGATCTGTGATCAGTACATAGAGTGGATATGTGATCAGTACATAGAGTGGATATGTGATCAGTACATAGAGTGGATATGTGATCAGTACATATAGTGGATATGTGATCAGTACATAGAGTGGATCTGTGATCAGTACATAGAGTGGATCTGTGATCAGTACATAGAGTGGATCTGTGATCAGTACATAGAGTGGATATGTGATCAGTATATAGAGTGGATATGTGATCAGTACATAGAGTGGATCTGTGATCAGTACATAGAGTGGATATGTGATCAGTATATAGAGTGGATATGTGATCAGTACATAGAGTGGATATGTGATCAGTATATAGAGTGGATATGTGATCAGTACATAGGGTGGATATGTGATCAGTACATAGAATGGATCTGTGATCAGTACATAGAGTGGATCGGTGATCAGTACATAGGGTGGATATGTGATCAGTACATAGAGTGGATATGTGATCAGTACATAGAGTGGATATGTGATCAGTACATAGAGTGGATATGTGATCAGTACATAGAGTGGATATGTGATCAGTACATAGAGTGGATATGTGATCAGTACATAGGGTGGATATGTGATCAGTACATAGGGTGGATATGTGATCAGTACATATAGTGGATATGTGATCAGTACATAGGGTGGATATGTGATCAGTACATAGAGAGGATATGTGATCAGTACATAGAGTGGCTATGTGATCAGTACATAGAGTGGATATGTGATCAGTACATATAGTGGATATGTGATCGGTACATAGAGTGGATCTGTGATCAGTACATAGAGTGGATATGTGATCAGTACATAGGGTGGATATGTGATCAGTACATAGGGTGGATATGTGATCAGTACATAGGGTGGATATGTGATCAGTACATAGAGTAGATATGTGATCAGTACATAGGGTGGATATGTGATCAGTACATATAGTGGATATGTGATCAGTACCTATAGTGGATATGTGATCAGTACATAGGGTGGATATGTGATCAGAACATACAGTAGATCTCTGATCAGTACATAGAGTGGATCTGTGATCAGTACATATAGTGGATATGTGATCAGTACATAGGGTGGATATGTGAACAGTACATAGGGTGGATATGTGATCAGTACATAGGGTGGATATGTGATCAGTACATAGAGTGGATATGTGATCAGTACATAGGGTGGATATGTGATCAGTACATAGGGTGGATCTGTGATCAGTACATATAGTGGATATGTGATCAGTACATAGAGTGGATATGTGATCAGTACATAGAGTGGATCTGTGATCAGTACATAGGGTGGATCTGTGATCAGTACATATAGTGGATATGTGATCAGTACATAGGGTGGATATGTGATCAGTACATAGAGTAGATATGTGATCAGTACATAGGGTGGATATGTGATCAGTACATATAGTGGATATGTGATCAGTACATAGAGTGGATATGTGATCAGTACATAGAGTGGATATGTGATCAGTACATAGAGTGGATCTGTTATCAGTACATAGAGTGGATATGTGATCAGTACATAGAGTGGATATGTGATCAGTACATAGAGTGGATCTGTTATCAGTACATAGAGTGGATATGTGATCAGTACATATAGTGGATATGTGATCAGTACATAGGGTGGATATGTGATCAGTACATAGAGTGGATATGTGATCAATACATAGGGTGGATATGTGATCAGTACATAGAGTGGATATGTGATCAGTACATAGGGTGGATATGTGATCAGTACATAGAGTGGATCTGTGATCAGTACATAGACTGGATCTGTGATCAGTACATAGAGTGGATATGTGATCAGTACATAGAGTAGATATGTGATCAGTACATAGGGTGTATATGTGATCAGTACATAGAGTGGATATGTGATCAGTACATAGAGTGGATATGTGATCAGTACATATGTGATCAGTACATAGAGTGGATATGTATCACGGTGCCCGTGATTTGCTGCAGTTACTTGTCTGTCACCAGTAGGGGGCTTCTATTGGCTGTCTGCAGATAGCCCGCCTCTATTTAAACCTGGATTAGGCACCCTTTGAGTGCCCTTTCGTGTTGTTTCTGACCTTCTTGCTATCACTATGCTAGTGATAGCTGGGCCTCTGTTCCAGTGTTCCTGAGTTCCTAATCTCATGTGTTCCTGAGTTCCTGATCTCTACTGTTCCAGTGTTTCCTGCATACTGAAGTACTTCCAGTCCTGGTTCCGGCCTAGTCTCTGGTGTTGCAGTTCCTGCTGAACTTCTCTGCTGTTTTCTGACCTGACTGATCGTTGCTGGTTCCTGTCATCTCATCACCTGTCTTCAGTATCCTGGCGACCTTCTGCCTGGTCGCGTTGGTGACATTGCTACAATTCCGTGTTGGTCCCAGCGTGCGGACGCTGGTTTGCTCCCAAGCCTTGCGGCTATACAAACTCGCTTGTTACACCAGTGTGCGGTCACTGGTTTGCTCCAAAGCCTATCAGCTATACAATTCTGTGTTGGTCCCAGCGTGCAGACGCTGGTTTGCTCCTAAGCCTTGCGGCTATACAACTCACTTGTTACACCAGTGTGCGGTCACTGGTTTGCTCCAAAGCCTTTCAGCTATACAAATCTGTGTTGGTCCCAGCGTGCGGACGCTGGTTTGCTCCTAAGCCTTGCGGCTATACAAACTCGCTTGTTACACCAGTGTGCGGTCACTGGTTTGCTCCAAAGCCTTTCAGCTATACAAATCTGTGTTGGTCCCAGCGTGCGGACGCTGGTTTGCTCCTAAGCCTTGCGGCTATACAAACTCGCTTGTTACACCAGTGTGCGGTCACTGGTTTGCTCCAAAGCCTATCAGCTATACAATTCTGTGTTGGTCCCAGCGTGCGGACGCTGGTTTGCTCCTAAGCCTTGCGGCTATACAAACTCACTTGTTACACCAGTGTGCGGTCACTGGTTTGCTCCAAAGCCTTTCAGCTATACAAATCTGTGTTGGTCCCAGCGTGCGGACGCTGGTTTGCTCCTAAGCCTTGCGGCTATACTACTCACTTGTTTCTCCAGTGTGCGGTCACTGGTTTGCTCGCTAAGCCTAACGGCTATACTATTCAGTGTTGTTTCCAGCGTGCGGACGCTGGTTTGCTCCAAAGCCTTGCTGCTTAACGATTCTGCTAATTTGCCAGTTCCATCTGACTGCTGCTATTATCTCTGGGCTGCCCTGCCCGGTATTGGTAAGGCCGGTAGAACCTTTTGCCACATTCCATCTGAGGTTGCCTTACCCGGTATTGGCAGGGCCGGTAGAGCCTACATTGTGTATCTATTGAGGCTGCCTTGCCCGGTAATTTGGTAAGGCCGGTAAAACCGTTATGCTATTCCATCTGCAGGTTGCCTTACCCGGTATTGGCAAGGCCGGTAGAGCCTAAAGACTGTCCTGTCCGGTATATTGACAGGACCGGTAGAGTCTGCCTTCTGTCTGTGCTATATTCTGTATATATATATGTATGTTAGTGCCATCCTAAGTTATCATTTATTATTTCAATAAAATTGATTTTTTTTACCTAAAACTTGTGTCTGAGAGTCATAATAAACCGTGACAGTACGAAAGGGCCATGACCTCAGACAGCAAGGGTAAAGGTAACGCACAGAATATCCATTGGAGGATGGATGTGCTCGAGCAACGTTTGGATCAGTTGGCAGTTGCAATTCAAACGATCCTTGAACGCACGGTACCTGCTGACCAATCTAGCTCTAGCCCGATGGTCTCGCCAAGTCAGACACCGGAAAGTGATACCAGACCCCTAGGGGGTACTGTTAAAGGGTTAACGGCTTCTGCACCCTTGCCGCTAAGATATGATGGTGACCCTAGTCTCTGCAGAGGGTTCATCAATCAACTCGAAATCTTTATGGAATTGACGGCACACGCATTTCCCAATGATCGTAGTAAAGTGGGGCTCACGATATCACTGCTCACTGGCAGAGCATTGGCTTGGGCTAACCCCTTGTGGGAGAATGCTAAACCTTGTACTAAGAACTTTAGTGAATTTGTGCGTTCCTTTCGAAGAGTGTTTGAGCCTCCTGGTAGAACCACCTCTGCTGCCAAACGCCTTATGGAGATACAACAGGGCAGGCGTACAGTGGGCGACTATGCCATCGAATTCCGCACATTGGCAGCAGAGGTAGGTTGGAATAACGAGGCATTATTGGCAGCCTTCTCTCAAGGCCTGAATGACCACATTAAAGACGAAATCGCTGCTAAAGATCTACCTATTGATCTAGATGATTACATTGAGTATGTTATGATAATTGACTCCAGAATACGTGAGAGATCAATTGCCAGAGATCGTAAGTTACGGTCAAAAAATAATGAGCCTAGTAGTATGTTTTGCCCACCCATCCCTCCCTTGGCATTGAAGTCTAGTGAACCAGTACGGGAAACAAGTGAACCTATGGAAATAGGCTTCACTAGACTATCCAAGGCAGAGAGACTATATCGCAAAAAACAAGGGTTATGTTTATACTGCGGTAAAAAAGGGCACTTGCTAAATTACTGTCCGGTACGTCCGGGAAACGCACACACCTAGGGTATCTTGGGGGACAGGCCCTAGGTGGTGTACAATCGTCCCCAGTGTCGGGCATAATGAAACCCACCATACAGGTGGTATTGTCTTGGGCACAACGCTCTGTGGAGGTTTTGGCCTTGGTTGACTCCGGTGCAGCAGGGTATTTTATGGATAATACCTTTGCTGAATTGCACGGAGTTCCACGCATTGAAAGAGAAAACCCCTTGACTATTGAAGCGATTGATGGTAGACCCTTAGAACCGCCTCAGGTTATATTTGAAACTATGCCATTGTCTATGACTATTGGGGCACTTCACAGAGAAGAGCAGCAGTTTCAACTGATTAATTCCCCGCACCATGCGGTGATATTGGGATTTCCGTGGTTACAGTTACATAACCCACAATTCGATTGGAAAAAGTGTGAAATTGCTGCTTGGTCCCAGTTTTGTATGGACAAGTGCGTCATCCAGCCTATTAAGGTCATGTGCACCTCCTCTGCTATGCCGGATGTGTACCAACAGTTTGGCGATGTTTTTAGCAAAGGAGAGGCTAGTATGCTACCCCAGCATAGACCTTATGATTGTTGCATTGAATTGCAGCCTGGTGCAGTACCTCCGAAAGGACGCACTTATCCATTATCTTGTGATGAAAATAAGGCTATGGAGGATTACATTTCTGATGCCCTTGCTAGAGGGATCATACGTAAATCTACCTCTCCAGCTGGGGCTGGGTTCTTTTTTGTAAAAAAGAAAAATGGCGAATTAAGACCATGCATTGACTACCGGGGCTTGAATAAACTAATGGCAAAAAACGCATACCCAATACCACTCATCACCGAGCTTTTTGACAGGCTTAAGGGCGCTTCGATATTTACCAAGTTGGACCTACGGGCCGCTTACAATCTGGTTCGCATTCGAGCAGGTGATGAGTGGAAAACTGCCTTTAATACTCGAGCTGGGCACTACGAGTATCTAGTAATGCCTTTTGGGCTGTGTAATGCACCCGCAGTTTTCCAGGAACTGATAAATGATGTTCTGAGAGATATGTTACAGACATGTGTTGTGGTGTACCTCGACGATATACCGATTTACTCCCAAAACATGGCACAGCACATCAAAGATGTATCCGCAGTATTGCTACGACTCCGTGAGAACAAATTATTTTGTAAAATGGAAAAATGTGAGTTTCATAGAACCAGTGTGCCATTCTTGGGGTTCATAATTGGCAATGATGGCATTGCCATGGACAAAGAAAAGTTGTCAGCTGTCCTACAATGGCCAAAACCCAAGGGTCTTAAAGCCATACAGCGTTTCCTGGGTTTCGCTAATTATTATAGGAGGTTTATTAAGAACTTTTCTTCCATTGTCAAACCTCTGTCCGATCTTACGCACAAGGGTGCTAATCCTTCTTGTTGGCCGGTATCTGCTGAGAAAGCCTTTGAGAATTTGAAGCTGGCATTTGCTGCGGCTCCTGTGTTATCCCACCCCAATCCTTTACTTCCATTTACGTTAGAGGTTGATGCCTCAGATATTGGGGTCGGGGCAGTACTTTCGCAGCGACACGAGAAAGGTGGAACTCTCAGACCTTGTGGGTTTTTCTCTAAAAAGTTGACTGTCACTCAAAGCCACTATGAGATAGGTGACAGAGAATTATTGGCCATTATCCTTGCTCTTAAGGAATGGCGTCATTTGCTTGAAGGTACTAAGAATCCTGTCTTAATCCTAACAGATCATAAGAATCTGACCTATCTCTCGGAGGCCAAGAGATTGTCCTCTCGTCAGGCCAGATGGGCACTGTTCCTGTCTCGATTTAATTTCATTGTATCATATTTACCAGGGTCAAAAAATATCAGGGCTGATGCACTGTCAAGACAATTTGAGGCCGACAGTGACAGAGTGGAAGCACCAGCTCCTATCATCCAACCTGATAGAATACTGGCTACTATATGCACGAGTATAACTTCTCCTCTAGGGGAGGAGATCCTGGCCTCTCAGGGGTCCGCTCCCCATGAAACCCCAGTGGGCAAATGTTTTGTCGCTGAATCATTTCGTACTAGGCTGCTCGAAACCTACCATTCCTCTAAGGCTGCGGGACATATTGGTAGAGACCAATTGTTATGGTCCCTTTCTCAGTTATTTTGGTGGCCTTCCATGAGAAACGATTGTGCCGAATTTACGAATGCCTGTGCCACCTGCGCCCGCGCTAAGACCCCGAGACATCTCCCTGTGGGCTTGCTTCAACCGGTGCCTAATGGCGAACGCCCCTGGTCTCATGTTTCCATTGATTTTATGGGAGAGTTGCCTATGTCGAAGGGGTACTCCTTTATATTCATGGTGGTGGACAGGTTTTCTAAAATGGCTCATTTCGTGCCCCTCCGTGGTCTTCCTTCAGCGAAGGAATTGGCAATGGTGTTCGCCAGAGAAGTATTCCGGTTTCATGGAGTGCCTAGGGTACTGGTGTCTGACAGGGGGAGCCAGTTTGTGTCTAGATTTTGGAGGGCATTTTGCCAACAGATGGGCATACAGCTGTCCTTCTCCTCTGCCTACCATCCCCAGACCAATGGAGCCGCTGAACGAGCTAATCAGGGCTTGGAACAATTTCTCCGTTGTTTCGTTACTGACCATCATGATAATTGGTCCGACTTGTTGCCTTGGGCAGAGTTCGCCAGGAACTGTGCGGTCAATTCTTCATCTGGGAGCTCTCCGTTTCTGATTAATTATGGGTTCCAGCCCTGTTTGCTTCCAGACTCATTTCAGACGCAACAGATTCCAGCTCTGGATGAGCATATCGAGCAACTCCGTTCCACATGGGCACAAGTTCAGAGGGCACTTGGTCAGTCATTTCAGCGTCATCAGCGCCATGCTAATCGCAGAAGGCTTCCAGCGGTTTCCTTTCAGGTTGGGGATAGAGTATGGCTTTCCTCCAGAAATCTCAAGCTGCAGGTTCCGTCTAATAAGTTGGCTCCTCGGTTTATTGGTCCATACAGAGTTATTCGCAAAATTAACCCTGTCTCCTATGCACTAGACCTACCTGCATCCATGCGTATCCATAATGTGTTCCATGTGTCCCTTCTTAAGCCTCTGGTTTGCAATCGCTATACTACCACACCTGTGGTGCCAGGACCTGTTGAGGTCGAGGGCCAGGAGGAGTACGAGGTTCAGAGCATTATTGATTCCCGTAGGCTTAGAGGAAGGGTGCAGTACCTGGTACATTGGAAAGGGTATGGTCCTGAGGATCGATCATGGGTGGATAGTACGGACCTTCATGCACCTAGGTTAACTAGGGCCTTTCATGCCAATTACCCGCAGAAACCTAAACCCTATTCTAGGAGAGGGGGTCTTTGAAAGGGGGGTACTATCACGGTGCCCGTGATTTGCTGCAGTTACTTGTCTGTCACCAGTAGGGGGCTTCTATTGGCTGTCTGCAGATAGCCCGCCTCTTATTGACTATTTAAACCTGGATTAGGCACCCTTTGAGTGCCCTTTCGTGTTGTTTCTGACCTTCTTGCTATCACTATGCTAGTGATAGCTGGGCCTCTGTTCCAGTGTTCCTGAGTTCCTAATCTCATGTGTTCCTGAGTTCCTGATCTCTACTGTTCCAGTGTTTCCTGCATACTGAAGTACTTCCAGTCCTGGTTCCGGCCTAGTCTCTGGTGTTGCAGTTCCTGCTGAACTTCTCTGCTGTTTTCTGACCTGACTGATCGTTGCTGGTTCCTGTCATCTCATCACCTGTCTTCAGTATCCTGGCGACCTTCTGCCTGGTCGCGTTGGTGACATTGCTACAATTCCGTGTTGGTCCCAGCGTGCGGACGCTGGTTTGCTCCCAAGCCTTGCGGCTATACAAACTCGCTTGTTACACCAGTGTGCGGTCACTGGTTTGCTCCAAAGCCTATCAGCTATACAATTCTGTGTTGGTCCCAGCGTGCGGACGCTGGTTTGCTCCTAAGCCTTGCGGCTATACAACTCACTTGTTACACCAGTGTGCGGTCACTGGTTTGCTCCAAAGCCTTTCAGCTATACAAATCTGTGTTGGTCCCAGCGTGCGGACGCTGGTTTGCTCCTAAGCCTTGCGGCTATACAAACTCGCTTGTTACACCAGTGTGCGGTCACTGGTTTGCTCCAAAGCCTTTCAGCTATACAAATCTGTGTTGGTCCCAGCGTGCGGACGCTGGTTTGCTCCTAAGCCTTGCGGCTATACAAACTCACTTGTTACACCAGTGTGCGGTCACTGGTTTGCTCCAAAGCCTTTCAGCTATACAAATCTGTGTTGGTCCCAGCGTGCGGACGCTGGTTTGCTCCTAAGCCTTGCGGCTATACTACTCACTTGTTTCTCCAGTGTGCGGTCACTGGTTTGCTCGCTAAGCCTAACGGCTATACTATTCAGTGTTGTTTCCAGCGTGCGGACGCTGGTTTGCTCCAAAGCCTTGCTGCTTAACGATTCTGCTAATTTGCCAGTTCCATCTGACTGCTGCTATTATCTCTGGGCTGCCCTGCCCGGTATTGGTAAGGCCGGTAGAACCTTTTGCCACATTCCATCTGAGGTTGCCTTACCCGGTATTGGCAGGGCCGGTAGAGCCTACATTGTGTATCTATTGAGGCTGCCTTGCCCGGTAATTTGGTAAGGCCGGTAAAACCGTTATGCTATTCCATCTGCAGGTTGCCTTACCCGGTATTGGCAAGGCCGGTAGAGCCTAAAGACTGTCCTGTCCGGTATATTGACAGGACCGGTAGAGTCTGCCTTCTGTCTGTGCTATATTCTGTATATATATATATGTATGTTAGTGCCATCCTAAGTTATCATTTATTATTTCAATAAAATTGATTTTTTTTACCTAAAACTTGTGTCTGAGAGTCATAATAAACCGTGACAATATGTGATCAGTACATAGGGTGGATATGTGATCAGTACATAGAGTGGATATGTGATCAGTACATAGGGTGGATATGTGATCAGTACATATAGTGGATATGTTCTCCGTACATAGGGTGGATCTGTGATCAGTACATAGGGTGGATATGTGATCAGTACATATAGTGGATATGTGATCAGTACATAGGGTGGATATGTGATCAGTACATAGAGTGGATATGTGATCAGTACATAGGGGGGATATGTGATCAGTACATAGAGTGGATATGTGATCAGTACATAGAGTGGATCTGTGATCAGTACATAGAGTGGATATGTGATCAGTACATAGGGTGGATATGTGATCAGTACATAGAGTGGATATGTGATCAGTACATAGGGTGGATATGTGATCAGTACATAGAGAGGATATGTGATCAGTACATAGAGTGGATATGTGATCAGTACATACGGTGGATATGTGATCAGAACATACAGTAGATCTCTGATCAGTACATCGAGTGGATCTGTGATCAATACATAGGGTGGATATGTGATCAGTACATAGAGTGGATATGTGATCAGTACATAGGGTGGATATGTGATCAGTACATAGAGTGGATCTGTGATCAGTACATAGACTGGATCTGTGATCAGTACATAGAGTGGATATGTGATCAGTACATAGAGTGGATATGTGATCAGTACATAGAGTGGATATGTAATCAGTACATATAGTGGATATGTGATCAGTACATAGGGTGGATATGTGATCAGTACATAGAGTGGATCTGTGATCAGTACATAGAGTGGATATGTGATCAGTACATAGAGTGGATATATGATCAGTAAATATAGTGGATATGTGATCAGTACATAGAGTGGATATGTGATCAGTACATAGAGTGGATCTGTGATCAGTACATAGAGTGGATATGTGATCAGTACATAGAGTGGATATGTGATCAGTACATAGGGTGGATATGTGATCAGTACATAGGGTGGATCTGTGATCAGTACATAGGGTGGATATGTGATCAGTACATAGAGTTAATATGTGATCAGTACATAGAGTGGATATGTAATCATTACATATAGTGGATATGTGATCAGTACATAGGGTGGATATGTGATCAGTACATAGAGTGGATCTGTGATCAGTACATAGAGTGGATATGTGATCAGTATATAGAGTGGATATATGATCAGTACATAGAGTGGATATGTGATCAGTACATAGAGTGGATATGTGATCAGTACATAGAGTGGATATGTGATCAGTACAAAGAGTGGATATGTGATCAGTACATAGAGTGGATATGTGATCAGTACATAGGGTGGATATGTGATCAGTACATAGGGTGGATATGTGATCAGTACATAGAGTGGATATGTGATCAGTACATAGAGTGGATCTGTGATCAGTACATAGAGTGGATCTGTGATCAGTACATAGAGTGGATATGTGATCAGTACATATAGTGGATATGTGATCAGTACATAGAGTGGATATGTGATCAGTACATAGGGTGGATATGTGATCAGTACATAGGGTGGATATGTGATCAGTACATAGGGTGGATATGTGATCAGTACATAGAGTGGATATATGATCAGTACATAGAGTGGATATATGATCAGTACATAGAGTGGATATGTGATCAGTACATAGAGTGGATCTGTGATCAGTACATAGAGTGGATCTGTGATCAGTACATAGAGTGGATATGTGATCAGTACATAGAGTGGATATGTGATCAGTACATAGGGTGGATATGTGATCAGTACATAGGGTGGATATGTGATCAGTACATAGGGTGGATATGTGATCAGTACATAGAGTGGATATGTGATCGGTACATAGAGTGGATATGTGATCAGTACATAGAGTGGATCTGTGATCAGTACATAGAGTGGATCTGTGATCCGTACATAGAGTGGATATGTGATCAGTACATAGAGTGGATATGTGATCGGTACATAGAGTGGATATGTGATCAGTACATAGAGTGGATCTGTGATCAGTACATAGAGTGGATCTGTGATCCGTACATAGAGTGGATATGTGATCAGTACATAGAGTGGATATGTGATCAGTACACACAGTGGATCTGTGATCAGTACATAGAGTGGATATATGATCAGTACATACAGTGGATCTGTGATCAGTACATAGAGTGGATATATGATCAGTACATAGAGTGGATATGTGATCAGTACATAGGGTGGATATGTGATCAGTACATAGGGTGGATATGTGATCAGTACATAGAGTAGATATGTGATCAGTACATAGGGTGGATATGTGATCAGTACATATAGTGGATATGTGATCAGTACCTATAGTGGATATGTGATCAGTACATAGGGTGGATATGTGATCAGAACATACAGTAGATCTCTGATCAGTACATAGAGTGGATCTGTGATCAGTACATATAGTGGATATGTGATCAGTACATAGGGTGGATATGTGAACAGTACATAGGGTGGATATGTGATCAGTACATAGGGTGGATATGTGATCAGTACATAGAGTGGATATGTGATCAGTACATAGAGTGGATATGTGATCAGTACATAGGGTGGATATGTGATCAGTACATAGGGTGGATATGTGATCAGTACATAGAGTGGATATATGATCAGTACATAGAGTGGATATGTGATCAGTACATAGGGTGGATATGTGATCAGTATATAGAGTGGATATATGATCAGTACATAGAGTGGATATGTGATCAGTACATAGAGTGGATCTGTGATCAGTACATATAGTGGATATGTGATCAGTACATAGAGTGGATATGTGATCAGTACATAGAGTGGATCTGTGATCAGTACATAGGGTGGATATGTGATCAGTACATATAGTGGATATGTGATCAGTACATAGGGTGGATATGTGATCAGTACATAGAGTAGATATGTGATCAGTACATAGGGTGGATATGTGATCAGTACATATAGTGGATATGTGATCAGTACATAGAGTGGATATGTGATCAGTACATAGAGTGGATATGTGATCAGTACATAGAGTGGATCTGTTATCAGTACATAGAGTGGATATGTGATCAGTACATAGAGTGGATATGTGATCAGTACATAGAGTGGATCTGTTATCAGTACATAGAGTGGATATGTGATCAGTACATAGAGTGGATATGTGATCAGTACATAGGGTGGATATGTGATCAGTACATAGAGTGGATATGTGATCAGTACATAGGGTGGATATGTGATCAGTACATAGAGAGGATATGTGATCAGTACATAGAGTGGATATGTGATCAGTACATACGGTGGATATGTGATCAGAACATACAGTAGATCTCTGATCAGTACATAGAGTGGATCTGTGATCAATACATAGGGTGGATATGTGATCAGTACATAGAGTGGATATGTGATCAGTACATAGGGTGGATATGTGATCAGTACATAGAGTGGATCTGTGATCAGTACATAGACTGGATCTGTGATCAGTACATAGAGTGGATATGTGATCAGTACATAGAGTAGATATGTGATCAGTACATAGGGTGGATATGTGATCAGTACATAGAGTGGATATGTGATCAGTACATAGAGTGGATATGTGATCAGTACATATGTGATCAGTACATAGAGTGGATATGTGATCAGTACATAGGGTGGATATGTGATCAGTACATAGAGTGGATATGTGATCAGTACATAGGGTGGATATGTGATCAGTACATACAGTGGATATGTTATCCGTACATAGGGTGGATCTGTGATCAGTACATAGGGTGGATATGTGATCAGTACATATAGTGGATATGTGATCAGTACATAGGGTGGATATGTGATCAGTACATAGAGTGGATATGTGATCAGTACATAGGGGGGATATGTGATCAGTACATAGAGTGGATATGTGATCAGTACATAGAGTGGATCTGTGATCAGTACATAGAGTGGATATGTGATCAGTACATAGGGTGGATCTGTGATCAGTACATAGGGTGGATATGTGATCAGTACATAGAGTGGATATGTGATCAGTACATAGAGTGGATATGTAATCAGTACATATAGTGGATATGTGATCAGTACATAGGGTGGATATGTGATCAGTACATAGAGTGGATATGTGATCAGTACATAGAGTGGATATGTGATCAGTATATAGAGTGGATATATGATCAGTACATAGAGTGGATATGTGATCAGTACATAGAGTGGATATGTGATCAGTACATAGAGTGGATATGTGATCAGTACAAAGAGTGGATATGTGATCAGTACATAGAGTGGATATGTGATCAGTACATAGGGTGGATATGTGATCAGTACATAGGGTGGATATGTGATCAGTACATAGAGTGGATATGTGATCAGTACATAGAGTGGATCTGTGATCAGTACATAGAGTGGATCTGTGATCAGTACATAGAGTGGATATGTGATCAGTACATATAGTGGATATGTGATCAGTACATAGAGTGGATATGTGATCAGTACATAGGGTGGATATGTGATCAGTACATAGGGTGGATATGTGATCAGTACATAGGGTGGATATGTGATCAGTACATAGAGTGGATATATGATCAGTACATAGAGTGGATATATGATCAGTACATAGAGTGGATATGTGATCAGTACATAGAGTGGATCTGTGATCAGTACATAGAGTGGATCTGTGATCAGTACATAGAGTGGATATGTGATCAGTACATAGAGTGGATCTGTGATCAGTACATAGAGTGGATATGTGATCAGTACATAGAGTGGATATGTGATCAGTACATAGGGTGGATATGTGATCAGTACATAGGGTGGATATGTGATCAGTACATAGAGTGGATCTGTGATCAGTACATAGAGTGGATCTGTGATCCGTACATAGAGTGGATATGTGATCGGTACATAGAGTGGATATGTGATCGGTACATAGAGTGGATATGTGATCAGTACATAGAGTGGATCTGTGATCAGTACATAGAGTGGATCTGTGATCCGTACATAGAGTGGATATGTGATCAGTACATAGAGTGGATATGTGATCAGTACATACAGTGGATCTGTGATCAGTACATAGAGTGGATATATGATCAGTACATACAGTGGATCTGTGATCAGTACATAGAGTGGATATATGATCAGTACATAGAGTGGATATGTGATCAGTACATAGGGTGGATATGTGATCAGTACATAGGGTGGATATGTGATCAGTACATAGAGTGGATATATGATCAGTACATAGAGTGGATATGTGATCAGTACATAGGGTGGATATGTGATCAGTACATAGAGTGGATCTGTGATCAGTACATAGGGTGGATATGTGATCAGTACATAGGGTGGATATGTGATCAGTACATAGAGTGGATATGTGATCAGTACATAGAGTGGATATATGATCGGTACATAGGGTGGATATGTGATCAGTACATATAGTGGATATGTGATCAGTACATAGGGTGGATATGTGATCAGTACATAGAGTGGATATGTGATCAGTACATAGGGGGGATATGTGATCAGTACATAGAGTGGATCTGTGATCAGTACATAGAGTGGATCTGTGATCAGTACATAGAGTGGATATGTGATCAGTACATAGAGTGGATATGTGATCAGTACAAAGACTGGATATATGATCAGTAAATATAGTAGATATGTGATCAGTACATAGAGTGGATATGTGATCAGTACATAGGGTGGATATGTGATCAGTACATAGAGTGGATCTGTGATCAGTACATAGAGTGGATATGTGATCAGTACATAGGGTGGATATGTGATCAGTACATAGAGTGGATATGTGATCAGTACATAGAGTGGATCTGTGATCAGTACATAGGGTGGATATATGATCAGTAAATATAGTGGATATGTGATCAGTACATAGAGTGGATATGTGATCAGTACATAGAGTGGATCTGTGATCAGTACATAGAGTGGATATGTGATCAGTACATAGAGTGGATCTGTGATCAGTACATAGGGTGGATATGTGATCAGTACATAGAGTGGATCTGTGATCAGTACATAGGGTGGATATGTGATCAGTACATAGAGTGGATCTGTGATCAGTACATAGAGTGGATATGTGATCAGTACATAGAGTGGATCTGTGATCAGTACATAGAGTGGATATGTGATCAGTACATAGAGTGGATCTGTGATCAGTACATAGGTGGATCTGTGATCAGTACATAGAGTGGATATGTAATCATTACATATAGTGGATATGTGATCAGTACATAGGGTGGATATGTGATCAGTACATAGAGTGGATCTGTGATCAGTACATAGAGTGGATATGTGATCAGTACATAGAGTGGATATATGATCAGTACATAGAGTGGATATGTGATCAGTACATAGAGTGGATATGTGATCAGTACAAAGAGTGGATATGTGATCAGTACATAGAGTGGATATGCGATCAGTACATAGGGTGGATATGTGATCAGTACATAGGGTGGATATGTGATCAGTACATAGAGTGGATATGTGATCAGTACATAGAGTGGATCTGTGATCAGTACATAGAGTGGATCTGTGATCAGTACATAGGGTGGATATGTGATCAGTACATAGAGTGGATATGTGATCAGTACATATAGTGGATATGTGATCAGTACATAGAGTGGATATGTGATCAGTACATAGGGTGGATATGTGATCAGTACATAGAGTGGATCTGTGATCAGTACATAGAGTGGATATGTGATCAGTACATATAGTGGATATGTGATCAGTACATAGGGTGGATATGTGATCAGTACATAGGGTGGATATGTGATCAGTACATAGGGTGGATATGTGATCAGTACATAGAGTGGATATGTGATCAGTACATAGAGTGGAACTGTGATCAGTACATAGAGTGGATCTGTGATCAGTACATAGAGTGGATCTGTGATCAGTACATAGAGTGGATATATGATCAGTACATAGAGTGGATATGTGATCAGTACATAGAGTGGATATGTGATCAGTACATAGGGTGGATATGTGATCAGTACATAGAGTGGATCTGTGATCAGTACATAGAGTGGATATATGATCAGTACATAGAGTGGATATGTGATCAGTACATATAGTGGATATGTGATTAGTACATAGAGTGGATATGTGATCAGTACATAGAGTGGATATGTGATCAGTACATAGGGTGGATATGTGATCAGTACATAGGGTGGATATGTGATCAATACATAGAGTGGATCTGTGATCAGTACATAGAGTGGATCTGTGATCAGTACATAGAGTGGATCTGTGATCAGTACATAGAGTGGATATGTGATCAGTACATAGAGTGGATCTGTGATCAGTACATAGAGTGGATATGTGATCAGTACATAGAGTGGATCTGTGATCCGTACATAGAGTGGATATGTGATCAGTACATAGAGTGGATCTGTGATCAGTACATAGAGTGGATATGTGATCAGTGCATAGGGTGGATATGTGATAAGTACATAGAGTGGATATGTGATCAGTACATAGGGTGGATGTGTGATCAGTACATAGGGTGGATATGTGATCAGTACATAGAGTGGATATGTGATCAGTACATAGGGTGGATATGTGATAAGTACATAGAGTGGATATGTGATCAGTACATAGGGTGGATATGTTATCAGTACATAGAGTGGATCTGTGATCCGTACATAGAGTGGATATGTGATCAGTACATAGGGTGGATATGTGATCAGTACATAGGGTGGATATGTGATCAGTACATAGCGTGGATATGTGATCAGTACATAGAGTGGATATGTGATCAGTACATAGAGTGGATATGTGATCAGTACATAGAGTGGATCTGTGATCAGTACATAGAGTGGATATGTGATCAGTACATAGAGTGGATATGTGATCAGTACATAGGGTGGATATGTGATCAGTACATAGGGTGGATATGTGATCAGTACATAGAGTGGATCTGTGATCAGTACATAGAGTGGATATGTGATCAGTACATAGAGTGGATATGTGATCAGTACATATATTGGATATGTGATCAGTACATAGAGTGGATCTGTGATCAGTACATAGGGTGGATATGTGATCAGTACATAGAGTGGATATGTGATCAGTACATATAGTGGATATGTGATCAGTACATAGAGTGGATATGTGATCAGTACATAGGGTGGATATGTGATCAGTACATAGGGTGGATATGTGATCAGTACATAGGGTGGATATGTGATCAGTACATAGAGAGGATATGTGATCAGTACATAGAGTGGATATGTGATCAGTACATACGGTGGATATGTGATCAGTACATATAGTGGATATGTGATCAGTACATAGAGTAGATATGTGATCAGTACATAGGGTGGATATGTGATCAGAACATACAGTAGATCTCTGATCAGTACATAGAGTGGATCTGTGATCAGTACATAGGGTGGATATGTGATCAGTACATAGGGTGGATATGTGATCAGTACATAGAGTGGATCTGTGATCAGTACATAGAGTGGATATGTGATCAGTACATAGAGTGGATATGTGATCAGTACATAGAGTGGATATGTGATCAGTACATAGAGTGGATGTGTGATCAGTACATAGAGTGGATATGTGATCAGTACATAGAGTGGATATGTGATCAGTACATAGAGTGGATATGTGATCAGTACATAGAGTGGATATGTGATCAGTACATAGGGTGGATATGTGATCAGTACATAGAGTGGATGTGTGATCAGTACATAGAGTGGATATGTGATCAGTACATAGAGTGGATATGTGATCAGTACATAGGGTGGATATGTGATCGGTACATAGGATGGATATGTGATCAGTACATAGAGTGGATATGTGATCAGTACATAGGGTGGATATGTGATCAGTACATAGAGTGGATATGTGATCAGTACATAGAGTGGATATGTGATCAGTACATAGAGTGGATATGTGATCAGTACATATGTGATCAGTACATAGAGTGGATATGTGATCAGTACATAGGGTGGATATGTGATCAGTACATAGAGTGGATATGTGATCAGTACATAGACTGGATCTGTGATCAGTACATAGAGTGGATATGTGATAAGTACATAGAGTGGATATGTGATCAGTACATAGGGTGGATATGTGATCAGTACATAGGGTGGATCTGTGATCAGTACATAGGGTGTATATGTGATCAGTACATATAGTGGATATGTGATCAGTACATAGGGTGGATATGTGATCAGTACATAGAGAGGATATGTGATCAGTACCTAGGGGGGATATGTGATCAGTACATAGAGTGGATATGTGATCAGTACATAGAGTGGATCTGTGATCAGTACATAGAGTGGATATGTGATCAGTACATAGGGTGGATCTGTGATCAGTACATAGGGTGGATATGTGATCAGTACATAGAGTGGATATGTGATCAGTACATAGAGTGGATATGTAATCAGTACATAGAGTGGATATGTGATCAGTACATAGGGTGGATATGTGATCAGTACATAGAGTGGATCTGTGATCAGTACATAGAGTGGATATGTGATCAGTACATAGAGTGGATATATGATCAGTAAATATAGTAGATATGTGATCAGTACATAGAGTGGATATGTGATCAGTACATAGAGTGGATATGTGATCAGTACATATAGTGGATATGTGATCAGTACATAGGGTGGATATGTGATCAGTACATAGAGTGGATCTGTGATCAGTACAAAGACTGGATATATGATCAGTAAATATAGTAGATATGTGATCAGTACATAGAGTGGATCTGTGATCAGTACATAGAGTGGATATGTGATCAGTACATAGAGTGGATATGTGATCAGTACAAAGACTGGATATATGATCAGTAAATATAGTAGATATGTGATCAGTACATAGAGTGGATATGTGATCAGTACATAGGGTGGATATGTGATCAGTACATAGAGTGGATCTGTGATCAGTACATAGAGTGGATATGTGATCAGTACATAGGGTGGATATGTGATCAGTACATAGAGTGGATATGTGATCAGTACATAGAGTGGATCTGTGATCAGTACATAGGGTGGATATATGATCAGTAAATATAGTGGATATGTGATCAGTACATAGAGTGGATATGTGATCAGTACATAGAGTGGATCTGTGATCAGTACATAGAGTGGATATGTGATCAGTACATAGAGTGGATCTGTGATCAGTACATAGGGTGGATATGTGATCAGTACATAGAGTGGATCTGTGATCAGTACATAGGGTGGATATGTGATCAGTACATAGAGTGGATCTGTGATCAGTACATAGAGTGGATCTGTGATCAGTACATAGAGTGGATATGTGATCAGTACATAGAGTGGATCTGTGATCAGTACATAGAGTGGATCTGTGATCAGTACATAGAGTGGATCTGTGATCAGTACATAGGGTGGATCTGTGATCAGTACATAGAGTGGATATGTAATCATTACATATAGTGGATATGTGATCAGTACATAGGGTGGATATGTGATCAGTACATAGAGTGGATCTGTGATCAGTACATAGAGTGGATATGTGATCAGTACATAGAGTGGATATATGATCAGTACATAGAGTGGATATGTGATCAGTACATAGAGTGGATATGTGATCAGTACAAAGAGTGGATATGTGATCAGTACATAGAGTGGATATGTGATCAGTACATAGGGTGGATATGTGATCAGTACATAGGGTGGATATGTGATCAGTACATAGAGTGGATATGTGATCAGTACATAGAGTGGATCTGTGATCAGTACATAGAGTGGATCTGTGATCAGTACATAGGGTGGATATGTGATCAGTACATAGAGTGGATATGTGATCAGTACATATAGTGGATATGTGATCAGTACATAGAGTGGATATGTGATCAGTACATAGGGTGGATATGTGATCAGTACATAGAGTGGATCTGTGATCAGTACATAGAGTGGATATGTGATCAGTACATATAGTGGATATGTGATCAGTACATAGGGTGGATATGTGATCAGTACATAGGGTGGATATGTGATCAGTACATAGGGTGGATATGTGATCAGTACATAGAGTGGATATGTGATCAGTACATAGAGTGGATCTGTGATCAGTACATAGAGTGGATCTGTGATCAGTACATAGAGTGGATCTGTGATCAGTACATAGAGTGGATATATGATCAGTACATAGAGTGGATATGTGATCAGTACATAGAGTGGATATGTGATCAGTACATAGGGTGGATATGTGATCAGTACATAGAGTGGATCTGTGATCAGTACATAGAGTGGATATATGATCAGTACATAGAGTGGATATGTGATCAGTACATATAGTGGATATGTGATTAGTACATAGAGTGGATATGTGATCAGTACATAGAGTGGATATGTGATCAGTACATAGGGTGGATATGTGATCAGTACATAGGGTGGATATGTGATCAGTACATAGAGTGGATCTGTGATCAGTACATAGAGTGGATCTGTGATCAGTACATAGAGTGGATCTGTGATCAGTACATAGAGTGGATATGTGATCAGTACATAGAGTGGATCTGTGATCAGTACATAGAGTGGATATGTGATCAGTACATAGAGTGGATCTGTGATCCGTACATAGAGTGGATATGTGATCAGTACATAGAGTGGATCTGTGATCAGTACATAGAGTGGATATGTGATCAGTGCATAGGGTGGATATGTGATAAGTACATAGAGTGGATATGTGATCAGTA
>JBBDGT010000105.1:0-42323 GCA_037306005.1 Rhinophrynus dorsalis | reverse complement strand
TAGACAGAAGGAGATACGAGTCTGTCCCTCCTCCTGCAGGGTGACACAGTGACACCGACAGAAGGAGATATGAGTCTGTCCCTCCCCCTGCAGGGTGGCACAGTGACACAGACAGAAGGAGATATGTGTCTGTCCCTCCACTTGCAGGGTGACACAGTGACACAGACAGAAGGAGATACGAGTCTGTCCCTCCTCCTGCAGGGTGACACAGTGACACAGACAGAAGGAGATATGAGTCTGTCCCTCCCCCTGCAGGGTGACACAGTGACACAGACAGAAGGAGATACGAGTCTGTCCCTCCTCCTGCAGGTGACACAGTGACACAGACAGAAGGAGATACGAGTCTGTCCCTCCTCCTGCAGGGTGACACAGTGACACAGACAGAAGGAGATATGAGTCTGTACCTCCTCCTGCAGGGTTGCAAACTGACAGAGACAGAAGGAGATATGAGTCTGTCCCTCTCCCTTCAGGTGACACAGTGACTCAGACAGAAGGAGATATGTCTGTCCCTCCTCCTGCAGGGTGACACAGTGACACAGACAGAAGGAGATGTGAGTCTGTCCCTCCTCCTGCAGGGTGACACAGTGACACAGACAGAAGGAGATGTGAGTCTGTCCCTCCTCTTGCAGGGTGACACAGTGACACAGACAGAAGGAGATGTGAGTCTGTCCCTCCTCCTGCAGGGTGACACAGTGACACAGACAGAAGGAGATATGAGTCTGTCCCTCCTCCTGCAGGGCGACACAGTGACACAGACAGAAAGAGATATGAGTCTGTCCCTCCTTCTGCAGGGTGACACAATGACACAGACAGAAGGAGATATGAGTCTGTCCCTCCCCCTGCAGGGTGACACAGTGATACAGACAGAAGGAGATATGAGTCTGTCCCTCCCACCTGCAGGGTGACACAGACAGAAGGAGATATGAGTCTGTCCCTTCTCCTGCAGGGTGACACAGTGACACAGACAGAAGGAGATACGAGTCTGTCCCTCCCCCTGCAGGGTGACACAGTGACACAGACAGAAGGAGATAGGAGTCTGTCCCTCCTGCTGCAGGGCGACACAGTGAGACAGACAGAAGGAGATATGAGTCTGTCCCTCCTCCTGCAGGGTGACACAGTGACACACAGAGAAGGAGATAGGAGCCTATCCCTCCTCCTGCAGGGTGACACAGTGACACAGACAGAAGGAGATATGAGTCTGTCCCTCCCCCTGTAGGGTGACACAGTGACACAGACAGAAGGAGATATGCGTCTGTCCCTTTTCCTGCAGGGTGACACAGTGACACAGACAGAAGGAGATATGAGTCTGTCCCTCCCCCTGCAGGGTGACACAGTGACACAGACAGAAGGAGATATGAGTCTGTCCCTCCCCCAGCAGGGTGACATAGTGACACAGACAGAAGGAGATATGAGTCTGTCCCTCCTCCCGCAGGGTGACACAGTGACACATACAGAAGAAGATATGAGTTGCTACCGCCCCCTGCAGGGTGACACAATGACACAGACAGAAGGAGCTATAAGTCTGTCCCTCCTCCTGCAGGGTGACATAGTGACACAGACAGAAGGAGATATGAGTCTGTCCCTCCCCCTGCAGGGTGACACAGTGACACAGACAGAAGGAGATATGAGTCTGTCCCTCCCCCTGCAGGGTGACACAGTGACACAGACAGAAGGAGATAGGAGTCTGTCCCTCCTCCTGCAGGGCGACACAGTGAGACAGACAGAAGGAGATAGGAGTCTGTCCCACCCCCTGCAGGGTGACACAGTGACTGAGAGAAGGAGATATGATTCTGTCCCTCCTCCTGCAGGGTGACACAGTGACACATACAGAAGGAGATATGAGTCTGTCCCTCCTCCTGCAGGGTGACACAGTGACACAGACAGGAGGAGATAGGAGTCTGTCCCTCCTCCTGCAGGGTGACACAGTGACACAGACATAAGGAGATATGAGTCTGTCCCTCCCCCTGCAGGGTGACACAGTGACACAGACAGAAGGAGATAGGAGTCTGTCCCTCCTCCTGCAGGGCGACACAGTGACACAGACAGAAGGAGATAGGAGTCTGTACCTCCCCCTGCAGGGTGACACAGTGACACAGACAGAAGGAGATATGAGTCTGTCCCTCCCCCTGCAGGGTGACACAGTGACACAGACAGAAGGAGATAGGAGTCTATCCCTCCGCCTGCAGGGCGACACAGTGAGACAGACAGAAGGAGATATGAGTCTGTCCCTCCACTTGCAGGGTGACACAGTGACACAGACAAAAGGAGATACGAGTCTGTCCCTCCTCCTGCAGGGTGACACAGTGACACAGACAGAAGGAGATATGAGTCTGTCCCTCCCCCTGCAGGGTGACACAGTGACACAGACAGAAGGAGATATGAGTCTGTCCCTCCAATTGCAGGGTGACACAGTGACACAGACAGAAGGAGATATGAGTCTGTCCCTCCCCAGGTAGGGTGACACAGTGACACAGACAGTAGGAGATACGAGTCTGTCCCTCCTCCTGCAGGGTGACACAGTGACACCGACAGAAGGAGATATGAGTCTGTCCCTCCCCCTGCAGGGTGACACAGTGACACAGACAGAAGGAGATATGAATCTGTCCCTCCACTTCCAGGGTGACACAGTGACACAGACAGAAGGAGATACGAGTCTGTCCCTCCCCCTGCAGGGTGACACAGTGACACAGACAGAAGGAGATACGAGTCTGTCCCTCCTCCTGCAGGTGACACAGTGACACATAGAGAAGGAGATACGAGTCTGTCCCTCCTCCTGCAGGGTGACACAGTGACACAGACAGAAGGAGATATGAGTCTGTACCTCCTCCTGCAGGGTGGCAAACTGACAGAGACAGAAGGAGATATGAGTCTGTCCCTCTCCCTGCAGGTGACACAGTGACACAGACAGAAGGAGATGTGAGTCTGTCCCTCCTCTTGCAGGGTGACACAGTGACACAGACAGAAGGAGATGTGAGTCTGTCCCTCCTCCTGCAGGGTGACATAGTGACACAGACAGAAGGAGATATGAGTCTGTCCCTCCTCCTGCAGGGCGACACAGTGACACAGACAGAAAGAGATATGAGTCTGTCACTCCTTCTGCAGGGTGACACAATGACACAGACAGAAGGAGATATGAGTCTGTCCCTCCCCCTGCAGGGTGACACAGTGATACAGACAGAAGCAGATATGAGTGTGTCCCTCCCACCTGCAGGGTGACACAGACAGAAGGAGATATGAGTCTGTCCCTTCTCCTGCAGGGTGACACAGTGACACAGACAGAAGGAGATATGAGTCTGTCCCTCCCCCTGCAGGGTGACACAGTGACACAGACAGAAGGAGATAGGAGTCTGTCCCTCCTCCTGCAGGGCGACACAGTGAGACAGACAGAAGGAGATAGGAGTCTGTCCCACCCCCTTACAGGGTGACACAGTGACACTGACAGAAGGAGATATGAGTCTGTCCCTCCACTTGCAGGGTGACACAGTGACACAGACAAAAGGAGATACGAGTCTGTCCCTCCTCCTGCAGGGTGACACAGTGACACAGACAGAAGGAGATATGAGTCTGTCCCTCCTCCTGCAGGGCGACACAGTGACACAGACAGAAGGAGATATGAGTCTGTCCCTCCCCCTGCAGGGTGACACAGTGACACAGACAGAACGAGATATGAGTCTGTCCCTCCACTTGCAGGGTGACACAGTGACACAGACAGAAGGAGATATGAGTCTGTCCCTCCCCAGGTAGGGTGACACAGTGACACAGACAGAAGGAGATAGGAGTCTGTCCCTCCTCCTGCAGGGTGACACAGTGACACCGACAGAAGGAGATATGAGTCTGTCCCTCCCCCTGCAGGGTGACACAGTGACACAGACAGAAGGAGATATGAGTCTGTCCCTCCACTTGCAGGGTGACACAGTGACACAGACAGAAGAAGATACGAGTCTGTCCCTCCTCCTGCAGGGTGACACAGTGACACAGACAGAAGGAGATATGAGTCTGTCCCTCCCCCTGCAGGGTGACACAGTGAGACAGACAGAAGGAGATACGAGTCTGTCCCTCCTCCTGCAGGTGACACAGTGACACAGACAGAAGGAGATACGAGTCTGTCCCTCCTCCTGCAGGGTGACACAGTGACACAGACAGAAGGAGATATGAGTCTGTACCTCCTCCTGCAGGGTGGCAAACTGACAGAGACAGAAGGAGATATGAGTCTGTCCCTCTCCTGCAGGTGACACAGTGACTCAGACAGAAGGAGATAGGAGTCTGTCCCTCCTCCTGCAGGGTGACACAGTGACAGAGACAGAAGGAGATATGAGTCTGTCTCTCCTCCTGCAGGTGACACAGTGACACAGACAGAAGGAGATAGGAGTCTGTCCCTCCTTCTGCAGGGTGACACAGTGACGAGGAGATATGAATCTGTCGTTCCTCCTGCAGGGTGACACGGTGACACAGAAACAAGGAGATGTGAGTCTGTCCCTCCTCCTGCAGGGTGACACAGTGACACAGACAGAAGGAGATAGGAGTCTGTCCCTCCTCCTGAAGGGTGACACAGTGACACAGACAGAAGGAGATGTGAGTCTGTCCCTCCTCCTGCAGGGTGACACAGTGACACAGTCAGAAGGAGATGTGAGTCTGTCCCTCCTCCTGAAGGGTGACACAGTGACACAGACAGAAGGAGATGTGAGTCTGTCCCTCCTCTTGCAGGGTGACACAGTGACACAGACAGAAGGAGATGTGAGTCTGTCCCTCCTCCTGCAGGGTGACACAGTGACACAGACAGAAGGAGATGTGAGTCTGTCCCTCCTCCTGCAGGGTGACACAGTGACACAGACAGAAAGAGATATGAGTCTGTCCCTCCTTCTGCAGGGTGACACAGTGACGAGGAGATATGAATCTGTCGTTCCTCCTGCAGGGTGACACGGTGACACAGAAACAAGGAGATGTGAGTCTGTCCCTCCTCCTGCAGGGTGACACAGTGACACAGACAGAAGGAGATAGGAGTCTGTCCCTCCTCCTGCAGGGTGACACAGTGACACAGACAGAAGGAGATATGTCTGTCCCTCCTCCTGCAGAGTGACACAGTGACACAGACAGAAGGAGATGTGAGTCTGTCCCTCCTCTTGCAGGTTGACACAGTGACACAGACAGAAGGAGATGTGAGTCTGTCCCTCCTCCTGCAGGGTGACACAGTGACACAGACAGAAGGAGATGTGAGTCTGTCCCTCCTCCTGCAGGGTGACACAGTGACACAGACAGAAAGAGATATGAGTCTGTCCCTCCTTCTGCAGGGTCACACAATGACACAGACAGAAGGAGATATGAGTCTGTCCCTCCCCCTGCAGGGTGACACAGTGATACAGACAGAAGGAGATATGAGTCTGTCCCTCACCCTGCAGGGTGACACAGTGACACAGACAGAAGGAAATGTGAGTCTGTCCCTCCTCCTGCAGGGTGACACAGTGACACAGAGAGAAGGAGATAGGAGCCTGTCCCTCCTCCTGCAGGGTGACACAGTGACACAGACAGAAGAAGATATGAGTCTGTCCCTCCCCCTGTAGGGTGACACAGTGACACAGACAGAAGGAGATATGCGTCTGTCCCTTTTCCTGCAGGGTGACACAGTGACACAGACAGAAGGAGATATGAGTCTGTACCTCCCCCTGCAGGGTGACACAGTGACACAGACAGAAGGAGATAGGAGTCTGTCCCTCCCCTTCAGGGTGACACAGTGACACAGACAGAAGGAGATCGGAGTCTGTCCCTCCTTCTGCAGGGTGACACGGTGACACAGAAACAAAGAGATGTGAGTCTGTCCCTCGTCCTGCAGGGTGACACAGTGACACAGACAGAAGGAGATAGGAGTCTGTCCCTCCCCCTGCAGGGTGACACAGTGACACAGACAGAAGGAGATGTGAGTCTGTCCCTCCTCCTGCAGGGTGACACAGAGACACAGACAGAAGGAGAGATGAGTCTGTCCCACCTCCTGCAGGGTGACACAGAGACACAGACAGAAGGAGATATGAGTCTGTCCCTCCTCCTGCAGGGTGACACAGTGACACAGATAGAAGGAGATATAAGTCTGTCCCTCCTCCTGCAGGGTGACACAGTGACACAGACAGAAGGAGATATGAGTCTGTCCCTCCCCCTGTAGGGTGACACAGTGACACAGACAGAAGGAGATATGAGTCTGTCCCTCCCCCTGCAGGGTGACACAGTGACACAGACAGAAGGAGATACGAGTCTGTCCCTCCTCCTGCAGGTGACACAGTGACACAGACAGAAGGAGATACGAGTCTGTCCCTCCTCCTGCAGGGTGACACAGTGACACAGACAGAAGGAGATATGAGTCTGTACCTCCTCCTGCAGGGTGGCAAACTGACAGAGACAGAAGGAGATATGAGTCTGTCCCTCTCCCTGCAGGTGACACAGTGACTCAGACAGAAGGAGATAGGAGTCTGTCCCTCCTCCTGCAGGGTGACACAGTGACAGAGACAGAAGGAGATATGAGTCTGTCTCTCCTCCTGCAGGTGACACAGTGACACAGACAGAAGGAGATAGGAGTCTGTCCCTCCTTCTGCAGGGTGACACAGTGACGAGGAGATATGAATCTGTCGTTCCTCCTGCAGGGTGACACGGTGACACAGAAACAAGGAGATGTGAGTCTGTCCCTCCTCCTGCAGGGTGACACAGTGACACAGACAGAAGGAGATAGGAGTCTGTCCCTCCTCCTGAAGGGTGACACAGTGACACAGACAGAAGGAGATGTGAGTCTGTCCCTCCTCCTGCAGGGTGACACAGTGACACAGTCAGAAGGAGATGTGAGTCTGTCCCTCCTCCTGAAGGGTGACACAGTGACACAGACAGAAGGAGATGTGAGTCTGTCCCTCCTCTTGCAGGGTGACACAGTGACACAGACAGAAGGAGATGTGAGTCTGTCCCTCCTCCTGCAGGGTGACACAGTGACACAGACAGAAGGAGATGTGAGTCTGTCCCTCCTCCTGCAGGGTGACACAGTGACACAGACAGAAAGAGATATGAGTCTGTTCCTCCTTCTGCAGGGTGACACAGTGACGAGGAGATATGAATCTGTCGTTCCTCCTGCAGGGTGACACGGTGACACAGAAACAAGGAGATGTGAGTCTGTCCCTCCTCCTGCAGGGTGACACAGTGACACAGACAGAAGGAGATAGGAGTCTGTCCCTCCTCCTGCAGGGTGACACAGTGACACAGACAGAAGGAGATATGTCTGTCCCTCCTCCTGCAGAGTGACACAGTGACACAGACAGAAGGAGATGTGAGTCTGTCCCTCCTCTTGCAGGTTGACACAGTGACACAGACAGAAGGAGATGTGAGTCTGTCCCTCCTCCTGCAGGGTGACACAGTGACACAGACAGAAGGAGATGTGAGTCTGTCCCTCCTCCTGCAGGGTGACACAGTGACACAGACAGAAAGAGATATGAGTCTGTCCCTCCTTCTGCAGGGTCACACAATGACACAGACAGAAGGAGATATGAGTCTGTCCCTCCCCCTGCAGGGTGACACAGTGATACAGACAGAAGGAGATATGAGTCTGTCCCTCCCCCTGCAGGGTGACACAGTGACACAGACAGAAGGAAATGTGAGTCTGTCCCTCCTCCTGCAGGGTGACACAGTGACACAGAGAGAAGGAGATAGGAGCCTGTCCCTCCTCCTGCAGGGTGACACAGTGACACAGACAGAAGAAGATATGAGTCTGTCCCTCCCCCTGTAGGGTGACACAGTGACACAGACAGAAGGAGATATGCGTCTGTCCCTTTTCCTGCAGGGTGACACAGTGACACAGACAGAAGGAGATATGAGTCTGTACCTCCCCCTGCAGGGTGACACAGTGACACAGACAGAAGGAGATATGAGTCTGTCCCTCCTCCTGCAGGGTGACACAGTGACACAGACAGAAGGAGATAGGAGTCTGTCCCTCCCCTTCAGGGTGACACAGTGACACAGACAGAAGGAGATCGGAGTCTGTCCCTCCTCCTGCAGGGTGACACGGTGACACAGAAACAAAGAGATGTGAGTCTGTCCCTCCTCCTGCAGGGTGACACAGTGACACAGACAGAAGGAGATAGGAGTCTGTCCCTCCCCCTGCAGGGTGACACAGTGACACAGACAGAAGGAGATGTGAGTCTGTCCCTCCTCCTGCAGGGTGACACAGAGACACAGACAGAAGGAGAGATGAGTCTGTCCCACCTCCTGCAGGGTGACACAGAGACACAGACAGAAGGAGATATGAGTCTGTCCCTCCTCCTGCAGGGTGACACAGTGACACAGATAGAAGGAGATATAAGTCTGTCCCTCCTCCTGCAGGGTGACACAGTGACACAGACAGAAGGAGATATGAGTCTGTCCCTCCCCCTGTAGGGTGACACAGTGACACAGACAGAAGGAGATATGCGTCTGTCCCTTTTCCTGCAGGGTGACACAGTGACACAGACAGAAGGAGATATGAGTCTGTCCCTCCCCCTGCAGGGTGACACAGTGACACAGACAGAAGGAGATATGAGTCTGTCCCTCCCCCAGCAGGGTGACATAGTGACACAGACAGAAGGAGATATGAGTCTGTCCCTCCTCCCGCAGGGTGACACAGTGACACAGACAGAAGAAGATATGAGTTGCTACCGCCCCCTGCAGGGTGACACAATGACACAGACAGAAGGAGCTATAAGTCTGTCTCTCCTCCTGCAGGGTGACATAGTGACACAGACAGAAGGAGATATGAGTCTGTCCCTCCCCCTGCAGGGTGACACAGTGACACAGACAGAAGGAGATATGAGTCTGTCCCTCCCCCTGGAGGGTGACACAGTGACACAGACAGAAGGAGATAGGAGTCTGTCCCTCCTCCTGCAGGGCGACACAGTGAGACAGACAGAAGGAGATAGGAGTCTGTCCCACCCCCTGCAGGGTGACACAGTGACTGAGAGAAGGAGATATGATTCTGTCCCTCCTCCTGCAGGGTGACACAGTGACACATACAGAAGGAGATATGAGTCTGTCCCTCCTCCTGCAGGGTGACACAGTGACACAGACAGAAGGAGATAGGAGTCTGTCCCTCCTCCTGTAGGGTGACACAGTGACACAGACATAAGGAGATATGAGTCTGTCCCTCCCCCTGCAGGGTGACACAGTGACACAGACAGAAGGAGATAGGAGTCTGTCCCTCCTCCTGCAGGGCGACACAGTGACAAAGACAGAAGGAGATAGGAGTCTGTACCTCCCCATGCAGGGTGACACAGTGACACAGACAGAAGGAGATATGAGTCTGTCCCTCCCCCTGCAGGGTGACACAGTGACACAGACAGAAGGAGATAGGAGTCTGTCCCTCCTCCTGCAGGGCGACACAGTGAGACAGACAGAAGGAGATAGGAGTCTGTCCCACCCCCTGCAGGTTGACACAGTGACACAGACAGAAGGAGATATGAGTCTGTCCCTCCACTTGCAGGGTGACACAGTGACACAGACAAAAGGAGATACGAGTCTGTCCCTCCTCCTGCAGGGTGACACAGTGACACAGACAGAAGGAGATATGAGTCTGTCCCTCCCCCTGCAGGGTGACACCGTGACACAGACAGAAGGAGATACGAGTCTGTCCCTCCCCCTGTAGGGTGACACAGTGACACAGACAGAAGGAGATATGCGTCTGTCCCTTTTCCTGCAGGGTGACACAGTGACACAGACAGAAGGAGATATGAGTCTGTCCCTCCCCCTGCAGGGTGACACAGTGACACAGACAGAAGGAGATATGAGTCTGTCCCTCCCCCAGCAGGGTGACATAGTGACACAGACAGAAGGAGATATGAGTCTGTCCCTCCTCCCGCAGGGTGACACAGTGACACAGACAGAAGAAGATATGAGTTGCTACCGCCCCCTGCAGGGTGACACAATGACACAGACAGAAGGAGCTATAAGTCTGTCTCTCCTCCTGCAGGGTGACATAGTGACACAGACAGAAGGAGATATGAGTCTGTCCCTCCCCCTGCAGGGTGACACAGTGACACAGACAGAAGGAGATATGAGTCTGTCCCTCCCCCTGGAGGGTGACACAGTGACACAGACAGAAGGAGATAGGAGTCTGTCCCTCCTCCTGCAGGGCGACACAGTGAGACAGACAGAAGGAGATAGGAGTCTGTCCCACCCCCTGCAGGGTGACACAGTGACTGAGAGAAGGAGATATGATTCTGTCCCTCCTCCTGCAGGGTGACACAGTGACACATACAGAAGGAGATATGAGTCTGTCCCTCCTCCTGCAGGGTGACACAGTGACACAGACAGAAGGAGATAGGAGTCTGTCCCTCCTCCTGTAGGGTGACACAGTGACACAGACATAAGGAGATATGAGTCTGTCCCTCCCCCTGCAGGGTGACACAGTGACACAGACAGAAGGAGATAGGAGTCTGTCCCTCCTCCTGCAGGGCGACACAGTGACAAAGACAGAAGGAGATAGGAGTCTGTACCTCCCCATGCAGGGTGACACAGTGACACAGACAGAAGGAGATATGAGTCTGTCCCTCCCCCTGCAGGGTGACACAGTGACACAGACAGAAGGAGATAGGAGTCTGTCCCTCCTCCTGCAGGGCGACACAGTGAGACAGACAGAAGGAGATAGGAGTCTGTCCCACCCCCTGCAGGTTGACACAGTGACACAGACAGAAGGAGTTATGAGTCTGTCCCTCCACTTGCAGGGTGACACAGTGACACAGACAGAAGGAGATATGAGTCTGTCCCTCCCCAGGTAGGGTGACACAGTGACACAGACAGAAGGAGATACGAGTCTGTCCCTCCTCCTGCAGGGTGACACAGTGACACCGACAGAAGGAGATATGAGTCTGTCCCTCCCCCTGCAGGGTGACACCGTGACACAGACAGAAGGAGATATGAGTCTGTCCCTCCACTTGCAGGGTGACACAGTGACACAGACAGAAGGAGATACGAGTCTGTCCCTCCTCCTGCAGGGTGACACAGTGACACAGACAGAAGGAGATATGAGTCTGTCCCTCCCCCTGCAGGGTGACACAGTGACACAGACAGAAGGAGATACGAGTCTGTCCCTCCTCCTGCAGGTGACACAGTGACACAGACAGAAGGAGATACAAGTCTGTCCCTCCTCCTGCTGGGTGACACAGTGACACAGACAGAAGGAGATATGAGTCTGTACCTCCTCCTGCAGGGTGGCAAACTGACAGAGACAGAAGGAGATATGAGTCTGTCCCTCTCCTTGCAGGTGACACAGTGACTCAGACAGAAGGAGATATGTCTGTCCCTCCTCCTGCAGGGTGACACAGTGACACAGACAGAAGGAGATGTGAGTCTGTCCCTCCTCCTGCAGGGTGACACAGTGACACAGACAGAAGGAGATGTGAGTCTGTCCCTCCTCTTGCAGGGTGACACAGTGACACAGACAGAAGGAGAAGTGAGTCTGTCCCTCCTCCTGCAGGGTGACACAGTGACACAGACAGAAGGAGATATGAGTCTGTCCCTCCTCCTGCAGGGCGACACAGTGACACAGACAGAAAGAGATATGAGTCTGTCCCTCCTTCTGCAGGGTGACACAATGACACAGACAGAAGGAGATATGAGTCTGTCCCTCCCCCTGCAGAGTGACACAGTGATACAGACAGAAGGAGATATGAGTCTGTCCCTCCCACCTGCAGGGTGACACAGACAGAAGGAGATATGAGTCTGTCCCTTCTCCTGCAGGGTGACACAGTGACACAGACAGAAGGAGATATGAGTCTGTCCCTCCCCCTGCAGGGTGACACAGTGACACAGACAGAAGGAGATAGGAGTCTGTCCCTCCTCCTGCAGGGCGACACAGTGAGACAGACAGAAGGAGATATGAGTCTGTCCCTCCTGCAGGGTGACACAGTGACACACAGAGAAGGAGATAGGAGCCTATCCCTCCTCCTGCAGGGTGACTCAGTGACACAGACAGAAGGAGATATAGTCCCTCCCCTGTAGGGTTACACAGTGACACAGACAGAAGGAGATATGCGTCTGTCCCTTTTCCTGCAGGGTGACACAGTGACACAGACAGAAGGAGATATGAGTCTGTCCCTCCCCCTGCAGGGTGACACAGTGACACAGACAGAAGGAGATATGAGTCTGTCCCTCCCCAGCAGGGTGACATAGTGACACAGACAGAAGGAGATATGAGTCTGTCCCTCCTCCCGCAGGGTGACACAGTGACACAGACAGAAGAAGATATGAGTTGCTACCGCCCCCTGCAGGGTGACAAAATGACACAGACAGAAGGAGCTATAAGTCTGTCCCTCCTCCTGCAGGGTGACATAGTGACACAGACAGAAGGAGACATGAGTCTGTCCCTCCCCCTGCAGGGTGACACAGTGACACAGACAGAAGGAGATATGAGTCTGTCCCTCCCCTGCAGGGTGACACAGTGACACAGACAGAAGGAGATATGAGTCTGTCCCTCCCCCTGCAGGGTGACACAGTGACACATACAGAAGAAGATATGAGTCTGTCCCTCCTCCTGCAGGGTGACACAGTGACACAGACAGAAGGAGATAGGAGTCTGTCCCTCCTCCTGCAGGGTGACACAGTGACACAGACATAAGGAGATATGAGTCTGTCCCTCCCCCTGCAGGGTGACACAGTGACACAGACAGAAGGAGATAGGAGTCTGTCCCTCCTTCTGCAGGGCGACACAGTGACACAGACAGAAGGAGATAGGAGTCTGTACCTCCCCCTGCAGGGTGACACAGTGACACAGACAGAAGGAGATATGAGTCTGTCCCTCCCCCTGCAGGGTGACACAGTGACACAGACAGAAGGAGATAGGAGTCTATCCCTCCTCCTGCAGGGCGACACAGTGAGACAGACAGAAGGAGATAGGAGTCTGTCCCACCCCCTGCAGGGTGACACAGTGACACAGACAGAAGGAGATATGAGTCTGTTCCTCCACTTGCAGGGTGACACAGTGACACAGACAAAAGGAGATACGAGTCTGTCCCTCCTCCTGCAGGGTGACACAGTGACACAGACAGAAGGAGATATGAGTCTGTCCCTCCCCCTGCAGGGTGACACAGTGACACAGACAGAAGGAGATATGAGTCTGTCCCTCCACTTGCAGGGTGACACAGTGACACAGACAGAAGGAGATATGAGTCTGTCCCTCCCAGGTAGGGTGACACAGTGACACAGACAGAAGGAGATACGAGTCTGTCCCTCCTCCTGCAGGGTGACACAGTGACACCGACAGAAGGAGATATGAGTCTGTCCCTCCCCCTGCAGGGTGACACAGTGACACAGACAGAAGGAGATATGAGTCTGTCCCTCCACTTCCAGGGTGACACAGTGACACAGACAGAAGGAGATACGAGTCTGTCCCTCCTCCTGCAGGGTGACACAGTGACACAGACAGAAGGAGATATGAGTCTGTCCCTCCCCCTGCAGGGTGACACAGTGACACAGACAGAAGGAGATACGAGTCTGTCCCTCCTCCTGCAGGTGACACAGTGACACAGACAGAAGGAGATACGAGTCTGTCCCTCCTCCTGCAGGGTGACACAGTGACACAGACAGAAGGAGATATGAGTCTGTACCTCCTCCTGCAGGGTGGCAAACTGACAGAGACAGAAGGAGATATGAGTCTGTCCCTCTCCCTGCAGGTGACACAGTGACTCAGACAGAAGGAGATATGTCTGTCCCTCATCCTGCAGGGTGACACAGTGACACAGACAGAAGGAGATGTGAGTCTGTCCCTCCTCCTGCAGGGTGACACAGTGACACAGACAGAAGGAGATGTGAGTCTGTCCCTCCTCTTGCAGGGTGACACAGTGACACAGACAGAAGGAGATGTGAGTCTGTCCCTCCTCCTGCAGGGTGACACAGTGACACAGACAGAAGGAGATATGAGTCTGTCCCTCCTCCTGCAGGGCGACACAGTGACACAGACAGAAAGAGATATGAGTCTGTCCCTCCTTCTGCAGGGTGACACAATGACACAGACAGAAGGAGATATGAGTCTGTCCCTCCCCCTGCAGGGTGACACAGTGATACAGACAGAAGCAGATATGAGTCTGTCCCTCCCACCTGCAGGGTGACACAGACAGAAGGAGATATGAGTCTGTCCCTTCTCCTGCAGGGTGACACAGTGACACAGACAGAAGGAGATATGAGTCTGTCCCTCCCCCTGCAGGGTGACACAGTGACACAGACAGAAGGAGATAGGAGTCTGTCCCTCCTCCTGCAGGGCGACACAGTGAGACAGACAGAAGGAGATAGGAGTCTGTCCCACCCCCTGCAGGGTGACACAGTGACACAGACAGAAGGAGATATGAGTCTGTCCCTCCCCCTGCAGGGTGACACAGTGACACAGACAGAAGGAGATATGAGTCTGTCCCTCCCCCAGCAGGGTGACATAGTGACACAGACAGAAGGAGATATGAGTCTGTCCCTCCTCCCGCAGGGTGACACAGTGACACAGACAGAAGAAGATATGAGTTGCTACCGCCCCCTGCAGGGTGACACAATGACACAGACAGAAGGAGCTATAAGTCTGTCTCTCCTCCTGCAGGGTGACATAGTGACACAGACAGAAGGAGATATGAGTCTGTCCCTCCCCCTGCAGGGTGACACAGTGACACAGACAGAAGGAGATATGAGTCTGTCCCTCCCCCTGGAGGGTGACACAGTGACACAGACAGAAGGAGATAGGAGTCTGTCCCTCCTCCTGCAGGGCGACACAGTGAGACAGACAGAAGGAGATAGGAGTCTGTCCCACCCCCTGCAGGGTGACACAGTGACTGAGAGAAGGAGATATGATTCTGTCCCTCCTCCTGCAGGGTGACACAGTGACACATACAGAAGGAGATATGAGTCTGTCCCTCCTCCTGCAGGGTGACACAGTGACACAGACAGAAGGAGATAGGAGTCTGTCCCTCCTCCTGTAGGGTGACACAGTGACACAGACATAAGGAGATATGAGTCTGTCCCTCCCCCTGCAGGGTGACACAGTGACACAGACAGAAGGAGATAGGAGTCTGTCCCTCCTCCTGCAGGGCGACACAGTGACAAAGACAGAAGGAGATAGGAGTCTGTACCTCCCCATGCAGGGTGACACAGTGACACAGACAGAAGGAGATATGAGTCTGTCCCTCCCCCTGCAGGGTGACACAGTGACACAGACAGAAGGAGATAGGAGTCTGTCCCTCCTCCTGCAGGGCGACACAGTGAGACAGACAGAAGGAGATAGGAGTCTGTCCCACCCCCTGCAGGTTGACACAGTGACACAGACAGAAGGAGTTATGAGTCTGTCCCTCCACTTGCAGGGTGACACAGTGACACAGACAGAAGGAGATATGAGTCTGTCCCTCCCCAGGTAGGGTGACACAGTGACACAGACAGAAGGAGATACGAGTCTGTCCCTCCTCCTGCAGGGTGACACAGTGACACCGACAGAAGGAGATATGAGTCTGTCCCTCCCCCTGCAGGGTGACACCGTGACACAGACAGAAGGAGATATGAGTCTGTCCCTCCACTTGCAGGGTGACACAGTGACACAGACAGAAGGAGATACGAGTCTGTCCCTCCTCCTGCAGGGTGACACAGTGACACAGACAGAAGGAGATATGAGTCTGTCCCTCCCCCTGCAGGGTGACACAGTGACACAGACAGAAGGAGATACGAGTCTGTCCCTCCTCCTGCAGGTGACACAGTGACACAGACAGAAGGAGATACAAGTCTGTCCCTCCTCCTGCTGGGTGACACAGTGACACAGACAGAAGGAGATATGAGTCTGTACCTCCTCCTGCAGGGTGGCAAACTGACAGAGACAGAAGGAGATATGAGTCTGTCCCTCTCCTTGCAGGTGACACAGTGACTCAGACAGAAGGAGATATGTCTGTCCCTCCTCCTGCAGGGTGACACAGTGACACAGACAGAAGGAGATGTGAGTCTGTCCCTCCTCCTGCAGGGTGACACAGTGACACAGACAGAAGGAGATGTGAGTCTGTCCCTCCTCTTGCAGGGTGACACAGTGACACAGACAGAAGGAGAAGTGAGTCTGTCCCTCCTCCTGCAGGGTGACACAGTGACACAGACAGAAGGAGATATGAGTCTGTCCCTCCTCCTGCAGGGCGACACAGTGACACAGACAGAAAGAGATATGAGTCTGTCCCTCCTTCTGCAGGGTGACACAATGACACAGACAGAAGGAGATATGAGTCTGTCCCTCCCCCTGCAGAGTGACACAGTGATACAGACAGAAGGAGATATGAGTCTGTCCCTCCCACCTGCAGGGTGACACAGACAGAAGGAGATATGAGTCTGTCCCTTCTCCTGCAGGGTGACACAGTGACACAGACAGAAGGAGATATGAGTCTGTCCCTCCCCCTGCAGGGTGACACAGTGACACAGACAGAAGGAGATAGGAGTCTGTCCCTCCTCCTGCAGGGCGACACAGTGAGACAGACAGAAGGAGATATGAGTCTGTCCCTCCTGCAGGGTGACACAGTGACACACAGAGAAGGAGATAGGAGCCTATCCCTCCTCCTGCAGGGTGACTCAGTGACACAGACAGAAGGAGATATGAGTCTGTCCCTCCCCCTGTAGGGTTACACAGTGACACAGACAGAAGGAGATATGCGTCTGTCCCTTTTCCTGCAGGGTGACACAGTGACACAGACAGAAGGAGATATGAGTCTGTCCCTCCCCCTGCAGGGTGACACAGTGACACAGACAGAAGGAGATATGAGTCTGTCCCTCCCCCAGCAGGGTGACATAGTGACACAGACAGAAGGAGATATGAGTCTGTCCCTCCTCCCGCAGGGTGACACAGTGACACAGACAGAAGAAGATATGAGTTGCTACCGCCCCCTGCAGGGTGACAAAATGACACAGACAGAAGGAGCTATAAGTCTGTCCCTCCTCCTGCAGGGTGACATAGTGACACAGACAGAAGGAGACATGAGTCTGTCCCTCCCCCTGCAGGGTGACACAGTGACACAGACAGAAGGAGATATGAGTCTGTCCCTCCCCCTGCAGGGTGACACAGTGACACATACAGAAGAAGATATGAGTCTGTCCCTCCTCCTGCAGGGTGACACAGTGACACAGACAGAAGGAGATAGGAGTCTGTCCCTCCTCCTGCAGGGTGACACAGTGACACAGACATAAGGAGATATGAGTCTGTCCCTCCCCCTGCAGGGTGACACAGTGACACAGACAGAAGGAGATAGGAGTCTGTCCCTCCTTCTGCAGGGCGACACAGTGACACAGACAGAAGGAGATAGGAGTCTGTACCTCCCCCTGCAGGGTGACACAGTGACACAGACAGAAGGAGATATGAGTCTGTCCCTCCCCCTGCAGGGTGACACAGTGACACAGACAGAAGGAGATAGGAGTCTATCCCTCCTCCTGCAGGGCGACACAGTGAGACAGACAGAAGGAGATAGGAGTCTGTCCCACCCCCTGCAGGGTGACACAGTGACACAGACAGAAGGAGATATGAGTCTGTTCCTCCACTTGCAGGGTGACACAGTGACACAGACAAAAGGAGATACGAGTCTGTCCCTCCTCCTGCAGGGTGACACAGTGACACAGACAGAAGGAGATATGAGTCTGTCCCTCCCCCTGCAGGGTGACACAGTGACACAGACAGAAGGAGATATGAGTCTGTCCCTCCACTTGCAGGGTGACACAGTGACACAGACAGAAGGAGATATGAGTCTGTCCCTCCCCAGGTAGGGTGACACAGTGACACAGACAGAAGGAGATACGAGTCTGTCCCTCCTCCTGCAGGGTGACACAGTGACACCGACAGAAGGAGATATGAGTCTGTCCCTCCCCCTGCAGGGTGACACAGTGACACAGACAGAAGGAGATATGAGTCTGTCCCTCCACTTCCAGGGTGACACAGTGACACAGACAGAAGGAGATACGAGTCTGTCCCTCCTCCTGCAGGGTGACACAGTGACACAGACAGAAGGAGATATGAGTCTGTCCCTCCCCCTGCAGGGTGACACAGTGACACAGACAGAAGGAGATACGAGTCTGTCCCTCCTCCTGCAGGTGACACAGTGACACAGACAGAAGGAGATACGAGTCTGTCCCTCCTCCTGCAGGGTGACACAGTGACACAGACAGAAGGAGATATGAGTCTGTACCTCCTCCTGCAGGGTGGCAAACTGACAGAGACAGAAGGAGATATGAGTCTGTCCCTCTCCCTGCAGGTGACACAGTGACTCAGACAGAAGGAGATATGTCTGTCCCTCATCCTGCAGGGTGACACAGTGACACAGACAGAAGGAGATGTGAGTCTGTCCCTCCTCCTGCAGGGTGACACAGTGACACAGACAGAAGGAGATGTGAGTCTGTCCCTCCTCTTGCAGGGTGACACAGTGACACAGACAGAAGGAGATGTGAGTCTGTCCCTCCTCCTGCAGGGTGACACAGTGACACAGACAGAAGGAGATATGAGTCTGTCCCTCCTCCTGCAGGGCGACACAGTGACACAGACAGAAAGAGATATGAGTCTGTCCCTCCTTCTGCAGGGTGACACAATGACACAGACAGAAGGAGATATGAGTCTGTCCCTCCCCCTGCAGGGTGACACAGTGATACAGACAGAAGCAGATATGAGTCTGTCCCTCCCACCTGCAGGGTGACACAGACAGAAGGAGATATGAGTCTGTCCCTTCTCCTGCAGGGTGACACAGTGACACAGACAGAAGGAGATATGAGTCTGTCCCTCCCCCTGCAGGGTGACACAGTGACACAGACAGAAGGAGATAGGAGTCTGTCCCTCCTCCTGCAGGGCGACACAGTGAGACAGACAGAAGGAGATAGGAGTCTGTCCCACCCCCTGCAGGGTGACACAGTGACACAGACAGAAGGAGATATGAGTCTGTCCCTCCACTTGCAGGGTGACACAGTGACACAGACAAAAGGAGATACGAGTCTGTCCCTGCTCCTGCAGGGTGACACAGTGACACAGACAGAAGGAGATATGAGTCTGTCCCTCCCCCTGCAGGTGACACAGTGACTCAGACAGAAGGAGATAGGAGTCTGTCCCTCCTCCTGCAGGGTGACACAGTGACAGAGACAGAAGGAGATATGAGTCTGTCTCTCCTCCTGCAGGTGACACAGTGACACAGACAGAAGGAGATAGGAGTCTGTCCCTCCTTCTGCAGGGTGACACAGTGACGAGGAGATATGAATCTGTCGTTCCTCCTGCAGGGTGACACGGTGACACAGAAACAAGGAGATGTGAGTCTGTCCCTCCTCCTGCAGGGTGACACAGTGACACAGACAGAAGGAGATAGGAGTCTGTCCCTCCTCCTGAAGGGTGACACAGTGACACAGACAGAAGGAGATGTGAGTCTGTCCCTCCTCCTGCAGGGTGACACAGTGACACAGTCAGAAGGAGATGTGAGTCTGTCCCTCCTCCTGAAGGGTGACACAGTGACACAGACAGAAGGAGATGTGAGTCTGTCCCTCCTCTTGCAGGGTGACACAGTGACACAGACAGAAGGAGATGTGAGTCTGTCCCTCCTCCTGCAGGGTGACACAGTGACACAGACAGAAGGAGATGTGAGTCTGTCCCTCCTCCTGCAGGGTGACACAGTGACACAGACAGAAAGAGATATGAGTCTGTCCCTCCTTCTGCAGGGTGACACAATGACGAGGAGATATGAATCTGTCGTTCCTCCTGCAGGGTGACACGGTGACACAGAAACAAGGAGATGTGAGTCTGTCCCTCCTCCTGCAGGGTGACACAGTGACACAGACAGAAGGAGATAGGAGTCTGTCCCTCCTCCTGCAGGGTGACACAGTGACACAGACAGAAGGAGATATGTCTGTCCCTCCTCCTGCAGAGTGACACAGTGACACAGACAGAAGGAGATGTGAGTCTGTCCCTCCTCTTGCAGGTTGACACAGTGACACAGACAGAAGGAGATGTGAGTCTGTCCCTCCTCCTGCAGGGTGACACAGTGACACAGACAGAAGGAGATGTGAGTCTGTCCCTCCTCCTGCAGGGTGACACAGTGACACAGACAGAAAGAGATATGAGTCTGTCCCTCCTTCTGCAGGGTGACACAATGACACAGACAGAAGGAGATATGAGTCTGTCCCTCCCCCTGCAGGGTGACACAGTGATACAGACAGAAGGAGATATGAGTCTGTCCCTCCCCCTGCAGGGTGACACAGTGACACAGACAGAAGGAAATGTGAGTCTGTCCCTCCTCCTGCAGGGTGACACAGTGACACAGAGAGAAGGAGATAGGAGCCTGTCCCTCCTCCTGCAGGGTGACACAGTGACACAGACAGAAGAAGATATGAGTCTGTCCCTCCCCCTGTAGGGTGACACAGTGACACAGACAGAAGGAGATATGCGTCTGTCCCTTTTCCTGCAGGGTGACACAGTGACACAGACAGAAGGAGATATGAGTCTGTACCTCCCCCTGCAGGGTGACACAGTGACACAGACAGAAGGAGATATGAGTCTGTCCCTCCTCCTGCAGGGTGACACAGTGACACAGACAGAAGGAGATAGGAGTCTGTCCCTCCCCCTTCAGGGTGACACAGTGACACAGACAGAAGGAGATCGGAGTCTGTCCCTCCTCCTGCAGGGTGACACGGCGACACAGAAACAAAGAGATGTGAGTCTGTCCCTCCTCCTGCAGGGTGACACAGTGACACAGACAGAAGGAGATAGGAGTCTGTCCCTCCCCCTGCAGGGTGACACAGTGACACAGACAGAAGGAGATGTGAGTCTGTCCCTCCTCCTGCAGGGTGACACAGAGACACAGACAGAAGGAGAGATGAGTCTGTCCCACCTCCTGCAGGGTGACACAGAGACACAGACAGAAGGAGATATGAGTCTGTCCCTCCTCCTGCAGGGTGACACAGTGACACAGATAGAAGGAGATATAAGTCTGTCCCTCCTCCTGCAGGGTGACACAGTGACACAGACAGAAGGAGATATGAGTCTGTCCCTCCCCCTGTAGGGTGACACAGTGACACAGACAGAAGGAGATATGCGTCTGTCCCTTTTCCTGCAGGGTGACACAGTGACACAGACAGAAGGAGATATGAGTCTGTCCCTCCCCCTGCAGGGTGACACAGTGACACAGACAGAAGGAGATATGAGTCTGTCCCTCCCCCAGCAGGGTGACATAGTGACACAGACAGAAGGAGATATGAGTCTGTCCCTCCTCCCGCAGGGTGACACAGTGACACAGACAGAAGAAGATATGAGTTGCTACCGCCCCCTGCAGGGTGACACAATGACACAGACAGAAGGAGCTATAAGTCTGTCCCTCCTCCTGCAGGGTGACACAGTGACACAGACAGAAGGAGATATGAGTCTGTCTCTCCTCCTGCAGGGTGAGACAGTGACACAGACAGAAGGAGATATGAGTCTGTCCCTCCTCCTGCAGGGTGACACAGTGACACAGACAGAAGGAGATATGAGTCTGTCCCTCCCCCTGCAGGGTGACACAGTGACACAGACAGAAGGAGATATGAGTCTGTCCCTCCCCCTGCAGGATGACACAGAGACACAGACAGAAGGAGATAGGAGTCTGTCCCTCCTCCTGCAGGGCGACACAGTGAAACAGACAGAAGGAGATAGGAGTCTGTCCCACCCCCTGCAGGGTGACACAGTGACTGAGAGAAGGAGATATGATTCTGTCCCTCCTCCTGCAGGGTGACACAGTGACACATACAGAAGGAGATATGAGTCTGTCCCTCCTCCTGCAGGGTGACACAGTGACACAGACAGAAGGAGATAGGAGTCTGTCCCTCCTCCTGCAGGGTGACACAGTGACACAGACATAAGGAGATATGAGTCTGTCCCTCCCCCTGCAGGGTGACACAGTGACACAGACAGAAGGAGATAGGAGTCTGTCCCTCCTCCTGCAGGGCGACACAGTGACACAGACAGAAGGAGATATGAGTCTGTACCTCCCCCTGCAGGGTGACACAGTGACACAGACAGAAGGAGATAGGAGTCTGTCCCTCCTCCTGCAGGGCGACACAGTGAGACAGACAGAAGGAGATAGGAGTCTGTCCCACCCCCTGCAGGGTGACACAATGACACAGACAGAAGGAGATATGAGTCTGTCCCTCCCCCTGCAGGGTGACACAGTGATACAGACAGAAGGAGATATGAGTCTGTCCCTCCCCCTGCAGGGTGACACAGTGACACAGACAGAAGGAAATGTGAGTCTGTCCCTCCTCCTGCAGGGTGACACAGTGACACAGAGAGAAGGAGATAGGAGCCTGTCCCTCCTCCTGCAGGGTGACACAGTGACACAGACAGAAGAAGATATGAGTCTGTCCCTCCCCCTGTAGGGTGACACAGTGACACAGACAGAAGGAGATATGCGTCTGTCCCTTTTCCTGCAGGGTGACACAGTGACACAGACAGAAGGAGATATGAGTCTGTACCTCCCCCTGCAGGGTGACACAGTGACACAGACAGAAGAAGATATGAGTCTGTCCCTCCTCCTGCAGGGTGACACAGTGACACAGACAGAAGGAGATAGGAGTCTGTCCCTCCCCCTTCAGGGTGACACAGTGACACAGACAGAAGGAGATCGGAGTCTGTCCCTCCTCCTGCAGGGTGACACGGTGACACAGAAACAAAGAGATGTGAGTCTGTCCCTCCTCCTGCAGGGTGACACAGTGACACAGACAGAAGGAGATAGGAGTCTGTCCCTCCCCCTGCAGGGTGACACAGTGACACAGACAGAAGGAGATGTGAGTCTGTCCCTCCTCCTGCAGGGTGACACAGAGACACAGACAGAAGGAGAGATGAGTCTGTCCCACGTCCTGCAGGGTGACACAGAGACACAGACAGAAGGAGATATGAGTCTGTCCCTCCTCCTGCAGGGTGACACAGTGACACAGATAGAAGGAGATATAAGTCTGTCCCTCCTCCTGCAGGGTGACACAGTGACACAGACAGAAGGAGATAGAAGTCTGTCCCTCCTCCTGCAGGGTGACACAGTGACACAGACAGAAGGAGATAGGAGTCTGTCCCTCCTCCTGCAGGGTGACACAGTGACACAGACTGAAGGAGATATGAGTCTGTCCCTCCTCCTGCAGGGTGACACAGTGAGACAGACAGAAGGAGATAGGAGTCTGTCCCAGCCCCTGCAGGGTGACACAGTGACACAGACAGAAGGAGATATGAGTCTGTACCTCCCCCTGCAGGGTGACACAGTGACACAGACAGAAGGAGATATTAGTCAGTCCCTCCCTCTGCAGGGTGACACAGTGACACAGACAGAAGGAGATATTAGTCAGTCCCTCCCCCTACAGGGTGACACAGTGACACAGACAGAAGGAGATATGAGTCTGTCCCTCCTCCTGCAGGGTGACATAGTGACACAGACAGAAGGAGATATCAGTCAGTCCCTCCTCCTGCAGGGTGACACAGTGACACAGACAGAAGGAGATATGAGTTTGCCCCCCCCCCCGAAGGGTGACATAGTGACACAGACAGAAGGAGATATGAGTCTGTCCCTCCTCCTGCAGGGTGACACAGTGACACAGACAGAAGGAGATACGAGTCTGTCCCTCCTCCTGCAGGGTGACACAGTGACACAGACAGAAGGAGATATGAGTCTGTCCCTCCCCCTGCAGGGTGACACAGTGACACAGACAGAAGGAGATAGGAGTCTGTCCCTCCCCCTGCAGGGTGACACAGTGACACAGACAGAAGGAGATATGAGTCTGTCCCTCCTCCTGCAGGGTGACACAGTGACACAGACAGAAGGAGATAGGAGTCTGTCCCTCCTCCTGCAGGGTGACACAGTGACACAGACAGAAGGAGATATGAGTCTGTCCCTGTCCCTGCAGGGTGACACAGTGACACAGACAGAAGGAAATATGAGTCTGTCCCTCCCCCTTCAGGGTGACACAGTGACACAGACAGAAGGTGATATGAGTCTGTCCCTCCCCCTGCAGGGTGACACAGTGACACAGACAGAAGGTGATATGAGTCTGTCCCTCCCCCTGCAGGGTGATACAGTGACACAGACAGAAGGAGATATGAGTCTGTCCCTCTTCCTGCAGGGTGACATAGTGACACAGACAGAAGAAGATAGGAGTCTGTCCCTCCTCCTGCAGGGTGACACAGTGACACAGACAGAAGGAGATATGAGTCTGTACCGCCCCCTGCAGGGTGGCACAGTGACACAGACAGAAGGAGATAGGAGTCTGTCCCTCCCCCTGCAGGGTGGCACAGTGACACATACAGAAGGAGATATGAGTCTGTCCCTCCTCCTGCAGGGTGACACAGTGACACAGACAGAAGGAGATATGGGTTTGTCCCTCCCCCTGCAGGGTAACACAGTGACACAGACAGAAGGAGATATGAGTCTGTCCCTCCTGATGCAGGGTGACACAGTGACACAGACAGAAGGAGATATGAGTCTGTCCCTCCTGATGCAGGGTGACACAGTGACACAGACATGTCATAAGGGTATGGTCCCCTAAATAATCAAAGACAGAAACCCTTGTGGAGAACAGGCCACAGCTTTATTTAAATATTTCAGTCATATTATTATTCTTATTCAACAGTAATAGTAATGAAACATTATTTAATGATTAACTGACATTCCATTCTAATCCACATTCCTTGAAAGCAAGCATGGCCAAATTGCCTTAGCTCATGCTAGAATCCCACCATTCTTCAGCACTTACAGCTGACCCCAGCATTCCTCAGCACTTTCAACTGACTCCCCAAGAAATTATTCCATTGGCCATCGACCATAGGTTCAATGGGTAACTTCATTGTCTGTCCCTAATAATGTGAAAGAGGATCACTGTAGCGCTTAAATGGTGCTAAGTCCGGGTTCTTCCCCTTGTCCCAGAGAATGTTATGAGATATAATTATTCCATATTCTAAATATGGGTGCGTAATATCCCAAAGTTATATCTGTAGACAGGCCTTATCCTATATAGTAATTCGCTTAATCGTATGTAACGCCGTGACATGCGCGGTACACACTGTTACGAGTGCTACAGTCATGCGCAGTAGAGACTGCCCGCGCTGTGGCTGATACAGAGCTGGGCGCTCCGAAGGAGCGTCCAGCTCTGTATCAGCCGCTGCATGGACAGTTTCTACTGCACATGACTGCCCCGTGACTGGGTGAGAGTGGCACTGTTGCCCGTGTAACGGGCTGTTCACCTAGTACAAGTAATATAAGGACAATAAAGAGGATTACAGAGTCTGTGTATGTATTATGCAAAAGTTTATTGGCTATCTAGAAAATATCAAGCAAATAAGAAACTTAGCAATAACATAATAAAACAAGTTACATCACGTTACAAATCCAACTAGCAGAGTGTGAGATAATTACAAAGTATTGCTTTCCATAATATAAAAATCACATACCAATCAGCCTCAGTCAATGAGAGTGTCAGATGACCTGATCTGTCCGCTACTGACCATAGGGGTCTTGTCACTCAATATATACCTTTTCTCTTAGCATGAGCCAAGGGGGTAAAGGAACATGCGTTTGGCTTGTGCACGGAAAAAACATATATGGGGATAGATATAGCAATTAGTTATTGGACCCGTTGGTAAGGACCTAGGTCGAAATAGCTAAAATATCTAGAGGCCCAGGGGTGTAAAAGGTAAGTGGATAATATCTGCTTCTTCTTTTTAGGAGTTATAAAGGATGTGTGACCTAGAGAGGGTTACATGACTATAGATCTTGTCTAGCTAAAGTGTGTGACCTAGTGGTCTCTGCCATGGCTAAAGAAAAATTAATGTATATAGTAACCCTTTGTGTGCCGTATAAAATAGCTATATGTAGAATACAATAGGGTTATGGCGTATATAAATCTTATAAAAAGTTGTAGGGGGATTTATTCCCCTTTAACACCCCCTGGTAGGCGTGGCAGAGAATCACAGGGAGGAGAAGAAGTGTCCGTAGCAGTGGGAATAATCAGTGGGTCATGAGAAAAGTCAGCGTGTTGCTCCCATAAGGGAGACGATAAAGCAGGGTCATCAACATTCATTCCGTTCATGTCAAAACAAGTACAAGTGAGTGCAGATACATGAGGACAAAAGAAATTGGAATGAGTAGGAAATAATGGATAAAAATCTCCTTGAGTAAGAATAGCTTTGGATTTAGGATGATATGCAGAGGCAAGGGTTCCTTCCCAGAGGGCACCACAACACAGGTCATAACGTCCACCGAGGCAGGTAAACAGAGTGGTGCAGTTGTAGACTCCATGGCTAATGAGACTGGTGCGTCCAAAGCGTGGGCTGTAGGAACACATCTGAAAAACTTGCAGAGGTTTATCAACACATTTCACAGGAGGTAGATCAAGAAAATGAAGCATATCTTTAAGCATCCAAAAGTCAAAAAACATTTGAAGATTGCGAGGTAGCACTAAACCTTGAGGAGTTAACACAGAGAAAGGTCCCACAGTAGAATTTATACATGAAATCTCGTAGAATCACTGGAGCAGGAGGGGTCATGGAGACATGTGACATTGGGTGAACTAACTCCTGAGCAAAATTAGATTTCAGTGTGGTTCTGTGTGGATTACGAAAGATAGGCACACTTTGCTGTCTAATGCTCTGTTTCTTTTTGAAGCAAAACATCGTAACACTATGAATAAGATATGAAAGAATATATAAGAAATTACAATCCTATATAATAATTCGCTAAATCGTGTGCAATGCTGCAACATGCGCAGTAGACACTGCTGCGCGTGCTGCAGTCATGTGCAGTAGAGACTGCCCGTGCCGCGGCTGACACAGAGCTGGGCGCTCCGAAGGAGTGTCCAGCTCTGTATCAGCCGTGTTGCGGGCAGTCTCTACTGCGCGTGACTGCCCCGTGACCAGGTGGCTGTGACACTGTGGCCCGTGTAACGGGCTGTCCAACTAGTTTACTCATAATTAGTTAAAGGAAAATATTAAGAAGGCTGAAGGGAAATGACGCACATAAGGGGTAAAATTATACAGTAAATGTGCGTATAGATAACGTTCCACAATATAATTGGAATGGCAAAAGTTAAAGTATATGTTGCAAGAAACATGCATAAATGTAAATCGTATATAGGAAATACTATTCAAAGAAATATAGGGGAGGAATTTCTGGAAGATAACAAGCAGAGGAAGACGTCTGAGCCCAATGAACTATGCTGCACTCTTCTTATGAGAAAGAAGGAAAAACATTTTGTATAAGACAAAAATGACACCAAGTCCTATTATATGGAAAAGGAGGGGTTTAACATAAGTAAGAAAGGTGCCTAGACCCCCAAGGAAACCACCACCCAGGGCACCTAGACCTTGTCCAAGGCTAGAGATTAAATGACCCATGGTGGGAAGGAAAGTTTCTGGGGATTTACCAAGATTATATGCCCAATGTGGAAAATCACCTTCATGGAGATCAACTCTGAGAAGTTCAGAATGTACTTTCTGTAAAAGAAGGGCAACGTTATCATGGGTAGAGCCTAGGGTTACCTGAACATTCCCAAGGTTAGCAAGGAATGCAGACGTGTAAGGAATCTGAATTTCAATATGTGGTACAGAAAATGCAAAATTTCTCTTAGAGAGGGTTTGACTGAGGTGTAAGGGTGTAATCAAAACAAGATACAGTAGTGTTAACTGTAACAATACAGGGCTGCAGAGTGGGAATACCACAATCACTGTAAGAAGATATAAGGATATAAGATTCATTCTCCAATGGAACAATAAGGGCGTGTTCGCCTTTAACTGGAGTTGCAGTGATAGGGCAATCTGAACCAGTACCTTGAAGCCCACAGGTTAAAGGAGCAGTAAACTTATTTTTATGAAAACAAGTATTTTATAGAGCTTTTCCTGCTGAATAAACAATGCCACACCCACTCCTGTCAGATGTTTTATTCAAAATTTATAGCAGTTCAAATAATCAGGAAGTGAATTTACTGTGTTTACTTCCTGATAGTTCTAACTGACAGGAAGTGACAGGCAGTTTCTATCACATTCTATGGAGAACTGTATGTCACTGACTTTTCTGACTTTCCTCTCCATTAGAATCTAACAGGAAATCTAATTAGAATTTGACCACTAGAGGGCACTGCTAATGTAAAAAAACATGGGTTTAAACTATAATAACTCTGGAAATATAAATCTCTCGGCAATGAGAGTACCCTTATTTTGCTCAGTAGGAAAATCCCTACAATATATATTTTTTTCATAAAAAAAGTTTACTGCTCCTTTAAATGAGTAGTGACATCATTACAAACTAAATAACCAAGGTCTTTGCAATTACTGACACTGAGATAAGAAATGTCATCACATCTGGATGACATATATTGGTAAGGTTGTTGTATGTGAATCAGGGCTAAATTACCAGGGGAGCTGGTTAAATGACCAATATTCATTATCTCCCAATTGGTAGTATAAACGTCACCAGGGATGATTAATTCATAGTAAACAGATAATTCCCATTGACAATCATCAGGATTTTTCACCTGTCTGTGTCTGAGTTCATTCACATTATAAATAGTGGCTTTAGAGACATGAGTCATAATTTCAGATTGTTTATCTGACAAGCCAAGCTGTGAAGCAATGTAAGAGATGTTAAAGGGATAGTAATATTTAAAATGTAAAAAAAAATATGTTGTAGGGTTTATCCCCTTGAGTAAAACAAGAGTACTCCCACTGCTGAAAGGTGTTTCATTCAAATGTTATTAATTTAAAAAGTTGAATTTTTTTAGATGCAATATCAGAGTGGCCTGAAATTGTACAGTGGCGCTGTTGCTACACCATCCTATGGAGATTTATGGTCCCGGGACCAGAGCTGTCCATAGGATCATGTAGCAACAGCGCCACTGTACAATTTCAGGCCACTGTGATATTTGAAAATTAATAACTTTTCAATGAAACACCTTTCAGCAGTGGGAGTACTCTTGTTTTACTCAGGGGGATAAACCCTACAACATATTTTTTTTTTCACATTTTATGTATTACTATCCCTTTAAAGAGAGAAGTGTCTATTTTCTTATTCTGTAAAGTTAATCTAGTGGCAGTCAGCTTGTTAAGAAGCACTAAGGCTGTCAGCTCATCATTAAGAGTTGTAAAATCTGACATAGCAGTAGAAAGGAGGGTAACCATATGGTCTTTTAAAACAAGAATACCTCTCCTGAGTTCTTCATCATTAGAATCAGAAATCTTAGTAATAGTGGACACAGCGTCACTGAGCAGATGTCCAGTGGTGATAAGAATGTCAGCGTTACTGAACAGTTTTCTACCAACACCTTTATCATATACACATTCATCATTACTGACCTGGTCATGGAGGGCATAGGTGACATTAGCAAACGTATTGTTGGTCCCCCATAAAGCCTCAGCGTATGGTAAATCAGCAATATTAGTCTGCGTACAACGTGTAAAATCACAAGGCACATCATCTGGACCCACCATGACAGACATCTTACTCCTGATACCTTGTATGACGGTGTTAACTCTATAAGTTGCACTATCTGAGAGACATTTCTGGAACAGGGAGTAAATGGCATAATTAGCATTAACAATTTGACATCGCTGCACACACCAAAAACCTGGTAACCCAGTAAAAAATAAGTAGCCTTGGTCAATCTTCTTGGGCTGCCATCGGAAGGAATTTTCAGGAAGATCTTCAGCATACCATGAACATGGTGTACATCTGTATACATGGGAAGGGATGCTTGGATTGCAGATACCTTGTCTGATCAACTTCTCTTTGGTTATATTGCAAAGGTTTCCTTTGTCTTTACACGAATGGCTGTAGTAGGAGGAATTAAGGAAGGCTGTGTATCTTGGTTGCATACAAGTGTCCCAAGCAGTTAAACTGTGAAACATAGTTCCATTACCAGCCAGATTCCATTCAACAGGGAAAGCTTGATCACGTAGTCGTCCTGTGTGTTCATTTAACTCTTCATGTTTCAGTTTAGATAACAGTTCATCGAAGTCGTCATCTTCCAAGTCCTTTTTCCACCAGTCAGAATATATAGCATTTGAACAGAATATAGCGCCAGTGTATGGTTTAACACCACCAGGAAAGCGATACTCTTCTTCTTCAGCACCTTCCCAGAATTTAATCTTTACATCATTTCTTCCTGTGGGAAAGAAGCCCTTTTGAGTATTCTGTCCAGTATTCAGGTAGAAAATAGGATATTCTTTATATTTCACCTTGTCTTGGGTAGTACCAGGTCGCGGGCAATGGTCAGCTTTAATCTCTTTAGCTGGCCACAATCTTGTTGCTTGAAATTCAACATAGTAACAATGTCCAAAAGCTGCATAGCACATTTTTTCTTTGTAGGTTCTTTGCTTGGAGTGGTCATGCAAGGGTAAATCATATTGCAGTGTAGAGGCTTGAACCATTTTCATCTGTTCATTAATATGATCTCTGACCAACCTTCTTCCTTCTGGAGTGGTGATCCCAGCGCTCTTAGCCATAATATTACAGTCCATGAGAATGATCTGTGAGACTCCCAGAGTTCTTAGTTTCTGTATGATTGGTTTGGGAAAAGGTTTCCAATAAAGTCCTTGAGGTAGGCTTGTGGTCTGTATGTGAACTGGTTGTAGGTCATAGTGGATAGCTCTACCTTTCCTGATGTGCTGTGGCTTGTTACTTAAAGGTGCACGCATTGTAGTCCAATTCAGAACTTCTCTTGGCTGCTATGTGACATAGTTCCGGTATATTCTCAATATCACAGTGCAAGCTCTAATATTGAGGATGGTTGCAATCAATAAGAAAATAAGAAAAAGTCCAATCCATTTTGGGGTCTTTAACTTGAAGAGATATCAAGCATATATGTTGGTTGAGGTGTCCATTTAATCCTTAGTACTTGCTCATTAAACTGTTCAATAGGTATTGACGTAACAGAGGATTCTGGATACACTGTACAATATTCAGGCCCACTTTCCTCTTGTGTGTCGTCTAGGGTAACGTAATCAGAGGTTTGTACAGCAGGTCTGGTGTCCGTCAGCTGTTGTGCTTGATTCAGAAGTAGCCACTCTGAGAATGTCAGTGGCTGAACGGGATTTTCTGGTGTCAGCTTCATCTGTGGGGTTAAAATGAGAAGCAGGCTTTAGATTGTCAATACTGATAGTCCTTTGTCTGCCTGACTTATCCATAGTAATAAAAGTCCGATCATTAAGCTTAGCTGTAATGCATACAGGAGGCTTCCATCGTGGTCTCAGTGGTTTAGCAGTCTGTACTTTCTCCTGGACATAGTGACCAACGTCCGGTTTCCAAGAAAGGGTTTGCATGGGTGTGTGAGCAGGCCTAGAAAAATCGTCTCTCAATTCCTGTAAAATAGTCAATTGTTCTAGTCTCCCTGGTGCAGAGATGTTAGTAGGAGCAAAATCAGTGTGCATAGGAATACCATATAACATTTCATAAGGTGTCTTATTATTAACAGAAGAAGGTATGTTATTTAAACCAATTTGTACTTTAGTTAACAGTGGATACCACTGTGTAGGGCGAGAAGATAACAGCTTGGTCAAAAACCGTTTTACTTCAGCTTTCTTCCTTTCCACTACCCCACTGCTTTGAGGGTGGTTAGGAGTACTGACCTCCCATTTAATACCATATGCATTTGCCCACTCTTGGGAAACCTTTGCAGTAAATGCAGGCCCCCCATTAGAGTGTAGGACTCTGGGTTTACCAATACTTGCTAGAGAAGTGAGACATTTGAGCGTGGTGTTACTAGTTGCACTACGAACGGGATATAACCAAGTAAACCTAGTACAAGCGTCAACACATACCAGCACATATTTATAGCCGTGGGAAGATGGTAAGGGACCTATATGATCAAGATAAATCAAATCAAATGGCTTGTTAGGTATTTCTTTGACAATGTAAGGAGGAGATAGATGGTTAGGGTTATTAGTAATTAAACATGGCTTACAATTCCCAATAACATGACAAACAGTTTTTCTCATATTAGGCCACCAATACTTTTGTTTCAAAGTAACAAGTACTTCATCTCTGCCTAAATGAGGGTGCTCAATGCTGTTATGAGCATTCATAGCAATTTTAACCCTTTCATGTACAGGAGGCAGAATGAAATCATGATCATTAATGGTAACAAAACATTGTCCGTCCCTTAAGGCATAAATATATTTTTTAGGATATCCAGGTGGATTAGGTCTGGATTTATCCAGGCAAGCATTTAACTCTGCATCGAGGCTGATGGTATTTAAAGCTCTTGTTTTGGAGCGAGTAGTTACTGTATTAAAAGCAAACCCTTGGCTGACATCTTGCGCTAAAGAGTCAGCATATTGATTACCTAGAGTGTGGACAGATGATTCCAGTTTTCTATGGGTAGGTTCATGCACTATTTCAATATCAGGCTTCTGGGATAAATAAGCGCTAATCTCCTTCCATTTACCAATATGAGTCAATGGCTTCCTTTTTGCATTCAGAAACCCGTTAGATTTCCATGTGCATAAATGTTCAGCAATAGACCGTGCTAAATAAGCTGAATCAGTAACAATTAAAATAGGCCCTTTATCCAATAAAGCTTCTTTCATAGCGAAAGACAGGGCTTGGATTTCAGCGAACCGCGCTGTGTGATCACCAACAGGAAACTGCCAGCTGCGGTGTAAATTCATATCAGGGAAGTATTTAGCAACACCAGCTCCAGCAGACTGATTAACCCCTTCTTTATTAGAGTTCACAGATGAGCCATCTGTGTAATAAATATATGAATAATAATCATTGGGGTGCTTTTGAAATTCCCATTGGGATGTGTGTTGTGTGTCTTTAAATTTGCTTTGAGCTCCTTGAGTGCGATCCCTGTGTTTATTATCTTTCCTATCGTGGCTGTATCTGTTAGGTGCCTTTATAAAAGGTCTTAATCCATATTTGCCTGGTGTACTATCAGATTTAATTGAGTCACCGGTTATTGCCTGTGGTTTAGATTCCTCTTTATAGCTAGTGGAGGGCTCGCGATAGTCTCTATTATTAGGGTTTCTGTATGTATTGTTGAATTTCCTCTGGGTGTGCTTTCTCTGCTGGAAATTCTTTTCTTCGTCTTTTCTTTGTTTAGGTGTCCCGGTCTGATCTCCAGTAAGAGATAAACCTAAAAGACCGTACGTGGATTTAAGAATTTGCGGGACAACTCTTGACTTATCTGCAATGGGGACTTGCTGAATCTGTCTGTCCAAGTCTAGAATTAAACCTTGTCCTCTAATGAGGGGTTTTAAACACCCCCATGTTATATCATGATTATTTTGAGTAAAACGTAAGCCCAATGAATACGCAGCTATAATGCCACTCATCTTATTGACGTGACATAACGTTTCAGATAAAGAGGATAAGGTAACTTTACCGTGGGTTCTTTCATATAAGGTACAGATAACTGTATTCCAATCTCTGGCTTCTTCAGCAGTAACTGATAAACCAGGAGGCAATAGGGCATTTACTAAAGCTTGCCTCTGGGGTGCATCTGGTGTGGGGTAAACTCCATCTAATGCGTGTATTCTGTCGTTTAGCCAAAGGGCAATTTCTTTAGGATTATTAGGTGCATCACCTATGGTTGCTTTGATGTGTGACATTGGAATGCTTTTGTGTGCATTTAATGTGACAAAAGGTGTGATACCTGGAGGTCCTCTTAAGGTTTGTTCCAGGATTTTAGTTAACAATTCAATTTCCTTCACTAGGAGTTCACTGCGATTTATCTCGCCTTGTGGAGGTAACTCATCTCTTAATACAGGGGTATATAGATGAGATCTGGGTGATCCCCAAGATTCTCCTATACTTAATGGACCGTGTCTTCTAACACTTAGAGGAAAAACGGGAGGGGTGCCCAAAATTCTAATTGAGTCTTCATATGTCATGTTAATGATCATATGTCTGGCTGGATTAAAGTCAATATCTTGGTACTCATAAGTGGGTGTGGCTAAATGCTGGTCACCATTCATTAATTTGATTAAGATTAAACAGTAACGTGCGCCTTGTCCCCAAGGGCCATAAGTAACTTCAAGGCAAATAATTTCAGAATTTCTGACATCACGTCTATTCTGCAAATCGGACAGCTCATTCAATCTTATGATATTGGTAAACTGGAGAGCCATGATATCTTAGTGCCTTCTCTTACGTATAAGAGGCTCCGGAGTATATATATATATAAGAATTGAAGGTAATCTTTTACATTTAAATTAGATTCTGAGGCCGCACGTTGGGAGCGAATTGTGAAAGAGGATCACTGTATCGCTAATAAGACGCTAAGTGCGGGTTCTTCCCCTTGTCCCAGACAATGTTATGAGATATAATTATTCCCTATTCTAAATATGGGTGCGTAATATCTCAAAGTTATATCTGTAGACAGGCCTTATACAATAATATAAGGACAATAAAGAGGATTACAGAGTCTGTGTATGTATTATGCAAAAGTTTATTTGCTATCTAGATTATATCAAGCAGATAAGAAGCTTATCAATAACACAATGAAACAAGTTACATTACATTACAAAATCCAACTAGCAGAGTATGAGATAATTACAAAATATTGCTTGCCATAATATAAGTGTCACATACCGACCAGCCTCAGTCAATGAGAGTGTCAGATGACCTGATCTGTCCGCTACTGACCATAGGGATCCTATTACTCATTATATATACCGTTTCTCTTAGCATGAGCCAAGCGGTAAAGGAACATGCATTTGGCTCGTGCACGGAAAAACCATATTTGGGCATAGATATAGCAATTGGTTACTGGACCCGTTGTTAAGGACCTAGGGCGAAATAGCTAAAATATCTAGAGTCCCATGGGTGGAAAGATAATATCTGTATTCTCTTTGTAGGAGTTATAGAGGATGTGTGACCTACAGAAGGTCACATGACTATAGATCTTGTCTCGCTAAAGCAGGAAGTGTGACCTAACGGTCTCTGCCATGGCTAAAGAAAAATAAATGTATATAGTAACCCTTTGTGTGCCGTACAAAATAGTTATATGTAGAATACAATAGGGTTATGGAGTATATAAATCGTATAAGAAGTTGTAGGGGGCTTATTCCCCCGCAGCACTAATGAAGGGTGATATGAGTCTGTCCCTCCCCCTGCAGGGTGACACAGTGACACAGACAGAAGGAGATATGAGTTGGTCCCTCCTCCTGCAGGGTGACACAGTGACACAGACAGGAGGAGATAGGAGTCTGTCCCTCCCCCTGCAGGGTGACACAGTGACACAGACAGAAGGAGAAATGAGTCTGTCCCTCCCCCTGCAGGGTGACACAGTGACACAGACAAAAGGAGATATGAGTCTGTTCCTCCCCCTGCAGGGTGACACAGTGACACAGACAGAAGGAGATATGAGTCTGTCCCTCCCCCTACAGGGTGACACAGTGACACAGACAGAAGGAGATAGGAGTCTGTCCCGCCACCTGCAGGATGACACAGTGACACAGACAGAAGGAGATATGAGTCTGTCCCTCCTCCTGCAGGGTGACACAGTGACACAGACAGAAGGAGATATGAGTCTGTCCCTCCTCCTGCAGGGTGACACAGTGACACAGGCAGAAGGAGATATGAGTCTGTCCCTCCCCCTGCAGGGTGACACAGTGACACAGACAGAAGGAGATATGAGTCTGTCCCTCCTCCTGCAGGGTGACACAGTGACACAGACAGAAGGAGATATGAGTCTGTCCCTCCTCCTGCAGGGTGACACAGTGACACAGACAGAAGGAGATAGGAGTCTGTCCCTCCTCCTGCAGGGTGACACAGTGACACAGACAGAAGGAGATATCAGTATGTCCCTCCTCCTGCAGGGTGACACAGTAACACAGACAGAAGGAGATATGAGTCTGTCCCTCCTCCTGCAGGGTGACACAGTGACACAGACAGAAGGAGATATGAGTCTGTCCCTCCTCCTGCAGGGTGACACAGTAACACAGACAGAAGGAGATATGAGTCTGTCCCTCCTCCTGCAGGGTGACACAATGACACAGACAGAAGGAGATATGAGTCTGTCCCTCCCCCTGCAGGGTGACACAGTGACACAGACAGAAGGTGATAGGAGTCTGTCCCTCCTCCTGCAGGGTGACACAGTGACACAGACAGAAGGAGATATGAGTCTGTCCCTCCCCCTGCAGGGTGACACAGTGACACAGACAGAAGGAGATATGAGTCTGTCCCTCCTCCTGCAGGGTGACACAGTGAGACAGACAGAAGGAGATATGAGTCTGTCCCTCCTCCTGCAGGGTGACACAGTGACACAGACAGAAGGAGATATGAGTCTGTCCCTCCCCCTGCAGGCTGACACAGTGACACAGACAGAAGGAGATATGAGTCTGTCCCTCCCCCTGCAGGCTGACACAGTGACATAGACCGAAGGAGATATGAGTCTGTCCCTCCCCCTGCAGGGTGACACAGTGACACAGACAGAAGGTGAAATGAGTCTGTACCTCCCCCTGCAGGGTGACACAGTGACACAGACAGAAGGAGATATGAGTCTGTACCGCCCCCTGCAGGGTGACACAGTAACACAGACAGAAGGAGATATGAGTCTGTCCCTCCTCCTGCAGGGTGACACAGTGACACAGACAGAAGGAGATATAAGTCTGTCCCTCCCCCTGCAGGGTGACACAGTGACACAGACAGAAGGAGATATGAGTCTGTCCCTCCTCCTGCAGGGTGACACAGTGACACAGACAGAAGGAGATATGAGTCTGTCCGTCCTCCTGCAGGGTGACACAGTGACACAGACAGAAGGAGATATGAGTCTATCCCTCCTCCTGCAGGGTGACACAGTGACACAGACAGAAGGAGATTAGTGATGAGCGAGCATGCTCGGCCGAAGCTCGGTTCGGCTCGAGCATCGCTCTGCTCGGCACATGGCGGTACTCGTACGAGTACCGCATGTGCTCGCCCGCCATGTTCGGGTCTCCTCCCCGCACGTTTCGCGGCTGCTGCGCAGCCAATAAACGTGCGGGGAAGCTCTGACATCAGTGTAATGCCAGCAGCCATGTTGGCTGCTGGCATTACACTGATTGGCTGGCCAGAACCCGTGATCGGGTGCTGTATAGCACCCGACGCGCGAGTTCGGCTCATTCTCAGCCAGGGAGAGATGAGCTTAGGCAGGGAAAGTCAGTGTAGGGAGAATAAAATTGTTTAAACTCTTTCAAGACCCAAAAGTCCTTTTTAGGACTGTTGTGTGTGGGGGCAGCATTTATATTTTGTTTGGGGGGGCACAATTTCATTTTTTTTGTGGGGGGGATATTTATAAGGTGACATTGTACTAGGTGCACAGGGACAAATATTTCACAGTGCAGTGACAAGCTGACATATTCTGTTAGGTGCACAGGGCCAATTATTTTACAACGCAGCGACAAAAAGGGCCATTTTAAACGTGTGCCTAGCCATAGATTATTGTCACATTCTGTTTAGTGTGCAAATTCACAAATTAACGTCACATATTCCGTTCACTGTGTCTAGCCGCAGATTAGCGTCACATTCTGTTTCGTGTGCCTAGCCGCAGATTAGCGTCACATATTGTTTAGTGTGCCTAGCCGCAGATTAACGTCACATATTGTTTAGTGTGCAAATTCACAAATTAACGTCACATATTCCGTTCACTGTGCCTAGCCGCAGATTAGCGTCACATTCTGTTTCGTGTGCCTAGCCACAGATTAGCGTCACATATTGTTTAGTGTGCCTAGCCGCAGATTAACGTCACATATTGTTTAGTGTGCCTAGCCGCAGATTAACGTCACATATTGTTTAGTGTGCAAATTCACAAATTAACGTCACATATTCCGTTCACTGTGCTAGCCGCAGATTAGCGTCACATATTGTTTAGTGTGCAAATTCACAAATTAACGTCACATATTCCGTTCACTGTGCCTAGCCGCAGATTAGCGTCACATATTGTTTAGTGTGCAAATTCACAAATTAACGTCACATATTCCGTTCACTGTGCCTAGCCGCAGATTAGCGTCACATATTGTTTAGTGTGCCTAGCCGCAGATTAACGTCACATATTGTTTAGTGTGCCTAGCCGCAGATTAACGTCACATATTGTTTAGTGTGCAAATTCACAAATTAACGTCACATATTCCGTTCACTGTGCCTAGCCGCAGATTAGCGTCACATATTGTTTAGTGTGCAAATTCACAAATTAACGTCACATATTCCGTTCACTGTGCCTAGCCGCAGATTAGCGTCACATATTGTTTAGTGTGCAAATTCACAAATTAACGTCACATATTCCGTTCACTGTGCCTAGCCGCAGATTAGCGTCACATATTGTTTAGTGTGCAAATTCACAAATTAACGTCACATATTCCGTTCACTGTGCCTAGCCGCAGATTAGCGTCACATTCTGTTTCGTGTGCCTAGCCGCAGATTAGCGTCACATTCTGTTTCGTGTGCCTAGCCGCAGATTACCGGCATATATTCCGTTTAATATGAAGAAGGCGGGTAAAATGGGACGGGGAAGTGGACATGATCCTGATAGTTTAGGGCGCGGGTCAGGACGCGTAGAAACTGTGCCTGGTGCCAGAGCACAAGAAAGAAAGACATCCACCATACCTAGCTTCATGTCTCAGTTTACAGGGCGTCGCAGGACATCACTCTCGAGGTCAGGCCACTGCGAACAGGTGGTCGGTTGGATTTCAGCTGATACTGCTTCCAGTCGGTTAAGCACCACCCTGTCTTCCACCAAGTCCACTCTCACTAGCCAAGAGTCTGGTCAACATAATCCTCACCCTGATCATCCTTCCTCCCACCATAGAGGGTCTGGCCAAAGAAGTGATCCCACACTGGGATATAGTGAGGAGCTCGTCTCATCACCAATCCTTGATTTGAACCTCTCTCCAAGCACGCTTGCAGAGGAACATGAGATCTTGTGCCCTGATTCACAACCTCTAGAGGGTACCCAATCACAAGAAGATGACAGAGGGGAACAGCATTTAAGGTCAAAGGAAGTGGATGATGATGATGAGACACAGTTGCCATCAAATCAACCACAATTACTGTCTCAAGACCTTGATGAGGAGGATGATACACAGTTGTCAATGACTGAGGATGTGGTGGGATCAAGAAATGAGGAGGATGATCAGAGTGAGGAAGTGGAGGAGGACTTGGTGGACGATGAGGTGACTGACCCCACCTGGGAAGGTGGAGAGCCGAGCGATGACAGCAGTCCTGAGGGTGAGCCATCTGCAGCACCGCAACAGGCTGGAAGAGGCAGTGGTGTGGCTACAGAAAGAAGGCGGACCGCACCAAACCGGCCCGCAAATGTTCCACGGAGCACCCCCTTGCGTAAATCTCCCTTGCCAAGGGCTAGGTGTTCCGCGGTATGGCGTTTTTTTAAGGAAAGTGCGGACTGTCACGGGAACCAGACAAATTCCCTGGCTATTGTTTTGAATATACCCCTCCTCCCCCATCCTCCTCCAAATGACTAAAATTCACATTCTGGAGACTGCCAGCCGGACTATCACACCAGTCATCTGGCTGTGGAACGTAGGCCGGCTCCTGATTGGCTAAAGCCCTGGGTGCCATGTTTAAAGGTTCCCCATAGACTTAACATGGGGAAAAGTAGGCGTCCCAGGGATTGGCCAGTCAGCCACCCGCCCATGGCAGCTGATAGGCTAAAGGCAGGTGTGACACCAGAGGCCAGGATTGGCCACATCATACTCAGCCCTGGATTGGCTGGGGTTTGAAGGCGGCTAAATCAAATTATGTAAAAGATGCTTTAGCACAAAGGACACTATTGTGAATGTGTATTCTAGCCCATTGTATCCAGCCCCAGCCCTTTGTCTAATGTTTACCCACCGCCCCTCACTATTGTCAGTTAATGCACTCATGTCTGTCCCCATTGTTCCCTGGCCACACTGTTCTGTATATAAGTCTGTTGGTTTCTTCAATAAACAGTTCTGGTTTACCCTGACACTAGTTCTGCCTGGTGACTTAGGGTACATTGCTGTATGCTGCGGGAGCCTTTGCTGGTGGATTTTGGGGAAGAAGTTATCCTTGACGGTGACACCAACGCTGGGTGTCTGCTGGTACCGTCACATCTGGTGGCTAGCGGCGGATTTTTACTTCTTCCAGAAGAAAGGACACTGAGACCAGTATCCAGGGGGAGATATAGCCAACGGGCTTGACCCCGGTCTCAGCAGCACACGGAGACCAGCATCCAGGGGGAGATATAGCCACCTGGCTTGACCCCGGTCTCTGCAGCGCGGCCAACAGCGGATGGAGCAGCGGTACGAAGCCCTCAAACGGAGTAACCTTAAAAGATTTGGTGGAGTCCCGTGGGCAAGTGGCCAGCAATAAGTCTAAAGCCACGCTAATCGCTGAACTGATGGAGGGCGACCGAGCCAGCAACGCATCCTCTGCGACCACTGACATGTCTGATTTGCAGCGGGAGGTTCAGTGGCGTCTGGCCCTCTATGGTTCCACTCCTCCCCAGGAGATCATCACGCAGATTACTGAGTGAGGCCACCAACCTGCGGCTGGCAGAGCTGCAGCAGCACAGAGAGGGACCAGGGAGCTCCAGACCTAGTGGAGTTCCGAAGAAGAAATTGCCTTTTGCTGCATTCAAAGCATTCAATGATGCAGAAGATGACATTGATGGCTACTTGCAAGTTTTTGAGCGTCAGTGTGCCCTGCAAGGAGTTGAGGAGGCGGACTGGGTCACAGTGCTGGTGAGCAAATTGTCAGGGAGAGCCGCGGAGGCATACCAAGCCGTACCCACGGAGGAGTGCAGGGACTATGAGCGAGTCAAGGAGAGGCTTCTGGGTAGATACTAGTGTTGAGCGAGCACCGCGATGCTCGGGTGCTCGGGTGCTCTGACCGAGCACCCCCTGCTGCTCGAGTGCTCGGCCGAGCACCCGAGCCCCATTCAAATGAATGGGAGCACTCGAGCATCAAACCAGGCACCCCCTGCTCTGATGAGCGGAGGGTGCCTGGTCAATGTCCCCCTTCATCTCCGCTATGCCCCTCTTCCACAATGTCCCCCTTCATCTCCTCTATGCCATAGAGGAGATGAAGGGGGACATTGTGGAAGAGGGGCATAGCGGAGATGAAGGGGGACATTGTGGAAGAGGGGCATAGACTCTATGCCCCTCTTCCACAATGTCCCCCTTCATCTCCGCTATGCCCCTCTTCCACAATGTCCCCCTTCATCTCCTCTATGGCATAGAGGAGATGAAGGGGGACATTGTGGAAGAGGGGCATAGCGGAGATGAAGGGGCACATTGTGACAGACGGGCATAGCGGAGATGAAGGGGGACATTGTGGAAGAGGGGCATAGAGTCTATGCCCCTCTTCCACAATGTCCCCCTTCATCTCCGCTATGCCCCCTTCATCTCCGCAATGCCCCTGTACCTCCATTCCCTGGTGGTCCAGCGGAGCGTCTTCGGATCTGTGCCTCTTCCGGCACAGATCCCCGCAACCCGAACATGTCGGGCGAGCACATGGCGGTACTCGTACGAGTACCGCCATGTGCCGAGCAGAGCGATGCTCGAGCCGATCCGAGCATCGGCCGAGCACGCTCGCTCAACATTAGTAGATACGCCATAACCCCGGAGGCACACCGACTGAAGTTCCGCAACCTGAGGCGGAAAGAGGGACAGCCATTCACGGACTGGGCTCATCGGATGGCGAGAGCTGCTGAAAGTTGGGTGACTGGTTGCCATGCAGTTACCCTGGCGGACGTTCTGCAGCTCATAATGTTGGAGCAATTCTACGAACATTCCCCTGTAGCTGTGCGGGACTGGGTCAAGGACCGGCGGCCTCACACCGTGGAACAAGCAGCTATCCTGGCAGATCAATATGTGGATTCGAGGAGGGCGGGAGCCCCAGAGCCACAACCTCCAGTCCGAGTTGGGCAACCTATTCCCCGGGATTTGGGGACAGCACGCCCGTTCCCTCCACGACCTCTTCCAGCACGTCCTCTGGCCAGCGGAATGCCCAGGAGGCCGGGCATTCGCTGCTATGGATGCGATCAAGTGGGCCATGTGAAGGCGGAGTGCCCCAAAAATGCTCCACGGGATTCCGGGGCCCGACCGTCTCCAAGGATTCCACGGGCCGCCGCACACTGTCTGGATGCCGAGTCTGCCCCATCTGCGCCCGAGTGGGGGGAGGAAGAGTTTGGGATGCTTCATGAAGTAGATCCCGTGCAAGCAGCCGCAGCAGACAACCGGTTGCATCATCGGCAGGCGGTTTGGGTTAAGGGCCGCCCCGCTCAAGGATTACGGGACAGTGGGGCCACGATCACCCTATTGCAACCCCAGTTGATAAGCCCCAGGGAGAAAACCGGCCGGTCGATAGCAGTCCGAGTGGGGGGGGCACGGTACTGCGGATTCCCACGGCCAGAGTTCATTA